>KK112059.1:135367-172089 GCA_000611955.2 Stegodyphus mimosarum | reverse complement strand
ATATATATATATTTATATAGAAAAGAACAAGAAAAATTTAATGTTTACGTCCTGATACTTGACATCTCTTCTCTGCTATTATCTTTCCTATTTCGGGAGAAATTTTGTTTGCAGTGATAACTTTCAACGCTGACCCAAGGTGAGCATCATTAATACGGTTTCTAATAGGAGACTTATTACTTTTCATGACTGAAAATAACTGCTCGCACCGATAAGTGCTACCAAACATGCAAATAATTTCATTTGCGAATTTTCGAGTATTTTGAAACCTGGCTGGACAATATTTGTAAAATTCAGGCACGCCCACTTCAATGAATTTTGCTTTCAAATTTGAGTTGCATTGAATCTCGATCACCTCCACTTGCATATGGCTGCGTCCTGAGTCAATACTTAATGAGAAAATCGAAGAAAACAAAAAAAAAATTGGCTTCGAGGGAACTAAAATCATTAAACCTCGTTTCAAATTCAGTTGTTAAATTTGCAATTTTTTCTGCGTATTTTTTATACGAACAAGTATCATCTAAACTTGATTTGTTCATGCTGCACGTCGGGAAGTGCGTCAAATCTTCATTTTTAAGTTGTTTTTCCCAAAGAACTAGTTGACATTTGAATGCTTTAATTATGTCAAACATGTTCGTAATGATATGATCTTTTCCTTGTAACGATAAATTTAAATCTGTTAAGTGTTTGGTTATATCAACCAAGAAAGATAAATCTTGTATCCATATTGGATCGTAAAACAAACTTACGTCTTGATTTTTCGTTTTTAAAAACTGACATATTTCTTCTTTCAAATCCCAGAATTGTTTGAGAATCTTGGAGCAAGATAACCAACGTACCTCAGTATAGTAGGACAAACCCGAATATTCACTATCTAACTCACTTAAGAAAGCAGTGAATTGACGCTAATTTAAACCTCGAAATCTTATAAAATTTTTACCTATTTTTACATATGACAAAACATTCTCCATATTTATTACTTTCGTGCATAGAACTTCTTGATGTATAATACAATGTATATGATAAATGTTTGAACCGTGAATTTCACTAAGTTTTTTTCTTAGTAATGCTACGAAGCCCTTGTTTTTCCCGATCATTGATGGAGCGCCATCTGTAGCTACAGAATTTAATTTTGCCAAAGGTAGATTGTATTTCTGCAGAAGTCCAAAAACACAAGTAAATATATCTTCTCCTGTGGTAGTACCAGGCATCGGTATTAGTTCCAGTAATTCCTCAAAAATGTTAAAATTCTTGTCACAAGAACGAAGAAACACTGCTAATTGAGCTTTGCCACTAATGTCCGTGCTCTCGTCACAGGCAATGGAGAAACTTTCGAAACTAGATGATTTTGCTTTGATCTGATCACTTAAATTCGCGGCTAAATCAGTAACTCTTTCCGCAACTGTATTTCGAGACAATGAAATTGATTGAAAAGCCTTCACATTTCCAGGACAAACAATTTCTCCAGCTTTCATTAGGCATTCCTTGATGAAATCACCGTCAGTAAAAGGCTTCGAATGTTTAGCTATCAACTCGGACAAGACGTAGCTTGCATGTACCGCCGCTTCACTTTCTTGCAATACTTTACTAAACATGGACTGTTGCTTTTTCACTCCTAACTTGAGCTCTTTCAACTTTTCTTCTCTCATTAATCCTTCGTAATTGTTATATTTCGATTTGTGTTGTTCGTAATGACGTTTAATATTATATAACTTTGGTACATTAATAGTATTATTACATATCAAGCAGATTATTTTATCTTTTATTTCACAGCAAAAATATTCTAATTCCCATTTTACTTGGAATATTCTATGTTCGTCAGCGATTTTTCGTTTAATTTTACTACCACTTGGTTTTGATATAGACATACTGAATACAAAGGGCTGGAATAAACACGGTTAACGTTAAAAAGTTAACAAAAATTTATTCTTTCCACAAGAGATAAATCAAAATGCTGAAATATTTCTTCAAAAATATTCTAACAATATCACAAAATGTCAAACGTTTAGCAAAAATCAATTCAAAACAGAGAAACTAATTCTATCTCACAGCGAAATCGCTACAAATCAATCACAGCATTAAGTAAACAAACAGTTCGCTAGAACTACAGCTACTACTGAGATGAGTTGTTTGTTCTCGGCTTTTATAAGCTTTATAATTAATTTCTCGAATATACTGGAAACATCTATAAATATCTGGATTTTTGTGGATGGCAACAGCAATTACGAGATATTTATTTATTAGGTATTAAATGCACGCGCTGTTCTATTTTTAACCTTCCAACGCAGCTGTCTTTTCAAAAATCGTCTGCGTTGCTAAGGCAACATGAAGCAAATCTAATTACAATTCTAAATAAAAAAAAAACTAAATAAATAAATAACTATGAAATCCGTAACAATATGAATTAAGTAATAATTAATAATAAAGCAAAGTGCATGCACATGCATGCACCAATATATCGTACAAAACTATGATTGGAAAACTGAGACCATGAGTTCGGCCACATTCGGCTATCGGGGGATGCGTACAAGTTCTGAGTTCACGTGTCCCCCAAAAGCCGAAGGTAGCTGAACGCAAGCTACTCACACGCATTTGTAATTTAAGTAGTGTGTGTGTCAGCTCGCTGTGAGTAATCTAACAACACTGAATAAATTATCGTTAATTACTTAGCAGTAAACATTTCATTTTTTTCTTCGTCGATATGTTATTTTATTATTATATATTATTGTTTGCCGATATATTGGCCGGGCCGCAAAAATATTTGTTGTGGGCCGCGAGTTTGACATCCTTGGTTTAAGGTAATGTTATCATACTATAAAGAGTCAATAAATTATAAAGAAAAGTTAATGCCTGCCTTGTAAAAGGAAGGAATCCAGTATTAAATATACATTTTTACAAAATATTTACAAGAAATATTTTACAAGATAATCCCTTAACTCTTCAAAATCCTCCATTTTTAAAATTTTTACGAATAGAAATTTTGTTAAACTCAAATTTCATTCCTTGCAGCAATGGCGCAAGAGAATTATTTAAATTTAATTTAACTTTACTATATTCTTTTGAAACAATATATATATAAAGAGAAAGTAAGTTTGAATCCTAGTAAAAGTCGTAAAAAACATTTGTAGTAGCCTATCAAAATTCCGGAAAACACAATGTAATATGAGTGACAAAGCAAATTGAAATAATTTGGTTTTATAAACCTATTCATACTACAGAGAAAGTGAAAAATGTGTACAAAAAATACAATTGTTAATCTCCTCTGCTTAAACCTTCAAACAGAACTTATTAAGGGAAAAGTGTTTGAAGCCCTAAACCAAGTTCCCTTGATAAGTTCTGCTTGAAGCTTTAAGCAGAGAAGATTTAACAATTGTATTTTTTGTACACATTTTTCATTTCTCTGTAGTGTGAAGAGTTTTATAAAACCAAATTATTTCAATTTGCTTTGTGACTTTCATAGTGCTTCCGGAATTTTGATAGGCTACTACAAATGTTTTTACGACTTTTACTAGGATTCAAACTTACTTTATATTTAGTTTTTAAAATTAGCAACTTTAAGCGCTATTATTGACCAGCTTGGTCATTCGTTTTTAAATTCTTTGGTACTCCTTTTTTACTTATATATATATATATATATATGTTATGTATGTGTGACACACAAAAAATAAATAAATAAAAAATAAATAAATAAATTCAACTGATCCAATAAATCATTGCACTTACAAAACCAGTTCTGCGTCACATTATCACCTTCAAAGTAGTCCCCTTCTTTCACACACTTCTGCATTCCGTACTGCTATTGCTGATAACACTGCCTGAACCTCTTCAGTTGAGATAAAATAGGTTCCCTTTAAGGAAGATTTAACTTTAGGAAATAAAAAAAAAAAGCCGCATGGAGAAAAATCAGGTGAATAAGGAGAATGCCACATCACAGTAATGTTTTTGCTGGTTCAGAAACTGCTTTACAGATAAGGCCGTGTGAGCGGGTGTATTGTCCTGGTGCAACAGATCCATCACTCCACAACTGTGGCCATTTTTCCCTAATTTTTTCACGAAGTCTTTTTAGTACTTCAGTGTAGTAGATGAATTTAGGGAGATGTTGGGAAACTGAATTTAGGACGTGCAGAGACTGCACTGGGCAGCAAAATGTCTAGCACCGGCTCTGTAATATACATTGTTATCTGCATACGTATTATATATATGATATTATAAGGTATTTCTCCCGCCTTCTTTGCATGACTTCGTAGTGTAGTGGTCTGCATGCTCGACGCGTAACCGAGAGGTCCGTGGTTCGATTCCCGGCGAAGGCGTTGCTTATTTTTCATCTCACTTGATTACAAAATAACCTAATGTCTCTACAATATTATCATATCGGGGGTCAGACAAAAATAAGAAACGCATGCCAAAATGTTGGATTTTTTTTCCTGACAATAACTTCTGCATTCAGGATTGCCAGAATATGTCTAAGAATTGCCAAATATAAACTTTTGGGTGATAGATGACATGTTATGTTATTTTTCCTCCGAAACATGCTGTAGCTTCAGTACAGACATTGGAGACGGATAGAGAACTTGAAACTTATTCTACGAAACTTACTATAAGGTCTCTGTAATATTAATAATAGTAAGATATTTCAATTTCGGAGGCGATAGATGATTGGAAATCTCACCGATATACTAAGGAAACCATGACTAGACGATTTTCAGATATAGGAATTACAGACATCTCTTCTATGTGAATGGTGACTCAGGTTGGAAATAATATTTTCATCCTAGCATGGACCTAATAAATTTAAATGCTTATATAATCTTTGGCAGTTATATAACCTTTCATGTAACAATAGTTGGACAACAGAATGTCGCGAGTCAAAAGCTTAGATTGGCGTTCTTTGCATCTAAACAAGGCAATAAATTCAGATTGATTCATCAAATCAAATGGCAGTATACATATCCACGAATGATTTTAACTCTATTCTTATTTACGCGTTCCGCAATATTTAATTACGGTTTATAAGGTACCATTTTTAGATGACGTGGGCCCGTGCACAGATTTTCAAATAAATTACTTACAAATTTCCTACCATTACCTGATATTACTTTTACTGGGACCCCGTATTTTAAAATATATTTATTTAGAAACAAACCTGCAACTATTTTTGCTGAAGCCCGTTTAAGGGGAATTCTTTCTACCCATTTTGAGAAATGATCCACGATGGTTAACAAGTATCTATTTTTTATTAATCTTTGTTCTAGGGTAGGGACCAAGCAAATCAATGCCAACCAATTCATTTAGGAAAGTGGTTTTTATGATATTTAAGTACCCGGCCGGGTTGTAATTAACGTTGTTAATTAATTGACACAAGTGACATGACCTGACATACGCCGTCACAACTTTGTCTAACTGCGGAAAATACACCACTTCGCGAACCTTTTGCATCGCTTTCCTAAATAAGCTTCTAATTTCGAGTCATGGAGCTCCTCTAGAATGCTTAAGCGTAGACTCATTGGGACTACCGGTCGCAGTTCTTGATAATCGTTGGTTGGTTTCGTGTAAAAGAGCAATTTATCAATAACTTCATAATGGGCCGCCCTATTAAGAATAGCCTTTAATTCTACATGTTCAAAATTTTCGGGATCTTCCAGATAAGTCTTAATGTCTTTAAATTCTGGTTCCGTTTTTAATTCGGCAATTATTGTTTCCCGGGATTCAATTATTTTCGCAGTTAGCATCGTACATTTAATTGTATTTCCGTCTTCATCGAATTTTATTCTTGATAGTACGTCTGCAACTACATTTTCTTTCCCCGGGGTGTGTTTTATTCTTAAATTAAACTCTTGCAGTTTTAGTGTCCACCGTATGAGCCGGGGAGAAAGATTTTTACCGGTGTATAGGCGACCAACTGCCGCGTGATCTGAAAACACATTTATTGGGGCACTTCCAAAGTACACATGAATAAGATAATAATGAGCTGCTAATAGGACCGCGAGGGTTTCCCGCTCAGTTGCGGTATAATTTCGTTCAGTTTGATTAAGCTTCTTGCTAAAAAAAGCCATTGACTGCCCATTTTGGGAAAGAACTGCGCCAGTCTGATGCGTCTGCTTCAATTTCCAAATTTTGATCCTCTTCCGGGAATTTAAGAACAGGGGCGTTAATTAAGGCGTGTTTCAATTCTTCAAACGCCGTGTTCGCCTCTGCTGTCCATGTGAACTAGTCTTTTCTCATTTAAGCATCAGCAAGGGTTCAATTATCTTTGCAAAATCTTTAATGAATACTGTATAATAGGAACACATTCCCAGAAAGGATGATAATTTCTTAACCGTATTTGGCGGTGGATAACGTTCAACTGCTAAAATTTTAAAAATGTCAGTTTCGATACCGTTTTCAAGATTTTATAGCCGAGGTACCTCAATTCCTTGGCGGGAAATTTGCACTTTTTAGGATTAATTTTGAGGCCCGCTTCATATAATAATGTAAAAAATTCCTTTAAATGTTTAATGTGTTCCTCTAGGGTTTCGTTTGTCACAATAATATCATCGAGAGATGACTGTACTTTTTCCCAAGACTGGCCTTAAAACAATATCCATAACTTTTTGAAATATAGCCGGAGTTCCACTTAAGCCAAACTTCATTCTCAAAAAGGCATACATGCCTGACTTTGTAATAAAAGCTGTTTTTTCCACATCCTCGGGTTTTACTTCAATTTGAAAATAGCCTGAAGTCAGATCTGAGTTTGTAATATATTTTGTTGACCGAATTTTCCTTGTAATTTCATCTATTATCGGGAGGGGATATGTGGGGTATTTCGTTATGCTATTTAATTTTCGGTAATCAACAGTGAATCTCCATGCGTTCAGATCTGCGGGTGGCAGTTCATTTGTCTTTCTACATAAAACTACAGGACTAGCATAGGGGCTGGTACTTGGCGTAATTATCTTATCCTTGAGCATTTTCTTAATGTGTTGCTCGAGAACGTCTTTCGCCCGATCATATCTGTACGGTTTTGAACGAACTGCGGGCTTACTACCAGTGTCGATGCTAGAGAGACAATCTGGCAGAAGCCAGGTTTTTCATCGAATAATTGAAAAAAATTTCTTACCAATTCTTGAATTTTTTCTTTTTTTCCTTCCTTGAGGTTATTTAGAGTGACCTCCGAGACTGTGGTTTTTTTTTTCTTGAATTTTGTCCATCTTGACTTGTAAGGTAGAATCTTTAAAATTCATTTTTCCGCTAGCTGCGGGTGAGAAATCAACACCTATATGACTGCTGTTAATAAATTCTTCACTACGAGAAAATTGATTTTTTGAACCTCATTTTTTATTTGAACATGCAGCCCCACTTTTCCCAAGCAGACACACTGTTTGCCTTGGGCAGCAATCACCCGTTTTCCCGTTGTCTTAAACAGTCTATAACGACGAAAATGCTTTTAAAAAAATCCTGCGACAGAAAGATGCATTCAGCCACGGTATCCAGTAAGGCTGTCCTAGGGACACCGTTTAGTAGTATTTGGATTTCTGGCAAGGCCAAATTTTGTACGACTACCGTACTCAGTTTGATTTCTGAGTAATTTACCTTCTCACACTGTGACTTCCCCCTCCTTCTGGTCACTGTGACTGGTTTAAAGTTTTCTTTTCAACCCCTTGGTCCAACTGCTTTTTATTTCCCTACGCTTTGGTCTCACAAGTTTTTTTCTTATCCGGCTTTGCTACCTTCCCCTCTTGCCGATAGGAGTTCTGTTGACCTTGAGGTTTTGTCTGGGGGTGAAATTTTGAATACTGCCCGAAATTGTTCGCACCCGCGTTTTCGGCCGTTCGCGCCTACTCTAAAATTTGACAGCTAGTACGAATAAGCTTTCCAGCGTTTGCGCTTATATAACTTCAAGAAAATCTTGAATTGACGTAAGCAACCGCGGCAAAATTATTTCAATGATTTCTTTGTCGGGCCTTTTTCCATATAATAATTTGACAATATGAATCTTTCCTAAGATGAAATCCGTTAACTCGTCAACATTAGTTTGGTATTTACTGAATAATTCTGATTCCAGTCTTGTGCGATCTCTTACAGCTGGGAATGCTTTCAATAGCGAATTTTTAAAGTTTTCCCAAGTGTACGTTTCGGATCCTGGATTTCCCAACAAACTCTTGCCAATATTCTTGTACCAGCTGAGCGCTTGACCTTTTAAGTTTGACGTAGCGATGATAATCCTTTGCGGCTGGTTCACAGAATATAACATAAAGTGTAACTCAAACTATTCCAGGAAGGTTATTACGAATCCTCTTCCATCAAAAGTTGCTGTTGGCTTCATCGCCGCTCTCATAGTTTCCACAATAAATCCGAATCCCTCCATGGCGTTTGGTTGTGGCTGATAGAACTGAAAGGTGGAAGAGGTCAACGAGAAATCTTCAGCACCTAGCGGCATGATTCGTTAAGAACAATTTCGGGCGCCAAATGTGGGGTTTTACTTATTTAATTCCAATGTTCAATCTAAGAACCCCACAAACACTAACAAGCGAATATTCGCTTAAGTGTGTGAATAAACACGTAAGACTTAAGAAGGTAATCCTTTATTTCTCAATATTTACAATCAGTTCCTAACTCGGAACTTACACAAAGCCTAAACTTGGGCTTGAACTTAAATAATTATGAAATTAAACTAAATTAAGCTTAATTAAAGCTATCTGAAAGATAAAACTGAAGCTATCAGGATTCTAAGTAGTTGGACCCTAAATATTAATTAAATCGGCCAAGCCAAGCAAGGGCCTAAAGTATGCCCGAGCGTAGTAGCTAAGAGAGAATGTAGCCAAATGGCAAACGCGCTAGTCAGGAAAATCGGACTCTGTCTTTTGAAGTCGGCGAAACATCGACTTAAAACATTTGCATCGACTCTTACTCATTTGCATTCACTGCATTTCTGAAATTACTTTCTGGTAGGAAATTGTAAGCTGAATTAGAATGAATAGGAGGGAGGCATAACTTAAAATAACTGTTAATAAACTTAGGATAAACCTTACAACTCTATTATAACTACACACAATTTACAAACTGATTACAAACAATATTATGATGATAAAAAGAGAGAGATAGACAAAACTGCGTTGCCGACCTTACTGACACGTATTGTACGTTATTTAGATTTTGGATTATTAGATGGAGGCGTGAGTAGTTTCTCAAATCACAGTTTGATGGTAATACCGTAGAATAGGCTGTAGGTCATTACAATTTTTAAATATTGTGAGTTTGCATATTGTTAATATAAAAGTATAGTACAATGCGGGTATTATACATACTCAAATTTTATAGTGCAGGAAGTTTTAATTATCGTACAAATATTATATTTATATTATGATTGGATACGCTTAGACAAAGAAATGGGTAAATTACAATTCATTCGACAATTCACACTGGGATTATTCCATATTCTCTGCAGAAATAAAATTTTATTATAGAAAAACATGCCAAACTCACTTGCCCGCTTTGTGTAAAAATTACTGAAATATACCTGTTGTTGTCAGGTTCAGCCTTTGATCCTATCCCTCTCGGAAGTACAGATCCTGCAGATAAAATATATACCTAAACTGAATTTAAAACATTCATATCTTTCTAAATTAATTTTTTTTCTTATTCAAATTAGCTGTTTTATTTTTTCATGTTGAAATATAATTTGGACTGTTACAAGAACTTTTTATCTTTTCTCTTATGTGCAATATATATATCAGTCTTTTTTACTGTCAATTCAAAGACCATGTTATGCATTCCTGAAGGTACACGTACTACAGCTGAGAAACTCTGACGTAGACTATAACGTTCGTCAAAATAAGGTAGAGAATTTCTAAATAATAAGGTAATAAAGAAATAAGAAAATAAGGTAGAGAATATCTCTTAAAATAGGGAGAGTTTTCCTACGAAACTAACATCTCTCTAAGACTGAATTTAGCTTAACTTTAAATATTATACTGCTCTTCCAAAGAGTACTAGGATACTGTGCATGGTGAAATTACTTTCAGAGATCGACAAAACTGCTATTTGAGAACTCAGAGAATGCCACAAGAAGAAAGACTGCTATTTTCGCTGCTGGAAGCAAACGACATTTAATGAATCGTTTAGGGATGTACTTCACTTTGCACATCAGGTTCGCGGATCCTTCTACCAGTCTACGAGAAAACCTGTTTCTGTATTCGCTTCTTGAATGTTTCACACCAAAAAATTGCATAATTCAACCCCTGCGGTTGTGGAGGTCAATGCTTCGCCAAACAACGAATGGTCTTTAGTGGATGGAGCACTTTGCCATCCAAATAGTAGAATATATAACGGATTATCTTTAAAAATAAAGACACAATTTTCAGTATCACAGTTGTTACATACATTAGAACAGTGGCCTAAAATTGGCGGCCTGTCCGTCGCATCTGGCACACGAAGCAATTTTATGCGACCCGCGAATACATTTCTCATTAGCATTATTGCGACAAGAATTTGAAGAAGAAATTTTAAATTTTAATGGTCCAATTTTACATTAATTTCATCATAAAAATGAACGTGAGATATGTTTTGAAAAATCTAGAAATGGACATAATTAATTTACACTGGGATATGAATTTTATTCAAAGATTTGAAGGTATAGATTTCATTCATACTTGCCAAAAAACAAATACCCTCAGTTACGAATTTTGTAATAAGAATAAACGCTTTGTTTGGAAGTACCTTTATGAGGTATTTCTCCCGCCTTCTTGGCATGCCTTCGTGGTGTAGTGGTCAGCACGCTCGACGCGTATTTGAGAGGTCCGTGATTCGAGTCCGCGGCGAAGGCGTTGCTCGTTTTTCATGTCTCCTGCTTCGAAATAACCTAATGTCTTTACAAGTGGCGCCCGAACAAAAACAAAGGTGGTGGATAATCATTTTCCATCACCGGAATTTGGCGATTGGACTAATTCCCAGTCACCCTTTAAAAGGGGGAGTATATGAAGTATTTCTCCCGTCTTCTTGGCATGCTTTCGTGCTGTAATGTAGCTCGACGCGTCAAAAGCTCACACTCGACGCGTATTTGAGAGGTCCGTGGTTCGAGTTACGGCGAGGGCATTGCTCATTTTTCGCATTTCCTGCTCCCAAATAACCTAATGACTCTACACCTTTACATCAGAGTTTTTTTTTCCATAGTTAAATATTAATAAGTCTTCAGAAAGAGCCAGATTATCGAGGAGTATCTACAATTTGTGATGAAGATACTTTCTAGTAATTTTCCTCCAAGATTACAAACTTTATGAAAATCGAAACTCCATGAGATATTGTAGCTGAAAGGTGTAGTAAGAAGCAAAGAAGTTTAAAATTATTTACATGCAAATATGCATTTTTTCTGTAATGCGTTATAGAAAAATATAATAAAAAAAGGAAAGAGAATTATGCTGTCGTTATCTATTTTCAAGCTTTGCACTTTTTGGAGAGTTTTCCTATATCTTTTTTTAGTTTAAGTTAATAAGCTATTTAGCGGTTACTCATTATATTTCAATTATTTAAATGAATGCCAATCTGAAAATTTCAATATTTAGTTGTAATTTTTTTTTAATTACAAATTATGAGGAACGGAAATTTATTGCAGATACCAGCTTTCAGATTTCAGGTAGAAAAACGGTATAAGTTCGAATTTTTTCTGTGTGTGCCTTTTTTATATTGTGTGTTTATGCCTTTTTTATATGTATGTTTCGACAAATATGGAGTAATTTTACTTATTTTTTTAATTTACTTAATAAATTTTGTTTTGTTAGCAAACAATTTTTTTTCTTTAATTGAGGTCCGTTATCTACTTTCAGACCGTGAATTTAACCCGTGTACCTAGTGAATTTGGCCCATTAAGTCTGAGACCCTGCGGAAAACGAACACCAGGTATCCAGAAATAAGATACCAGAAGTTTCATTTATCCAGTCTGTAGTTGTTCTTTCAAGACGAATTAAGCTTGCTTTTAACTTGTTTGATTTCTTAGCCTTTCCGTAGAATTAAGGTATAACAAGATGGCACATAATAATAAATATTTCGAAGCATATGCCATATTAATTTATGCATACATGTCTAATATAGTAAGTGCCTGTAATGCTTAGTAAATATGTCACACACAAATATTAATGCAAAAGCAATTAAAAAAATAGGCTCTATATAGTCTTACTGTTCTTTTTCTACGACTTGAATTTTTGTCTTGTGATGCCAAACGCTGCTTTCTTAAAAAAATAAGTAAATAAAATAAAAATAAATGAAAAGTCTGAAAGCTTTCAGATTTAATATTACGCCCCAAACGGCGATTTTTTTATTGTTTTGTGTGTTACCTTTATTTATTAAATATCATGCTCTTCGCACTTAATCATAAAATTCAATTCAACACAATATCACAAAATATTTAAAAGATCATATCTTTAGAATTTCCGATACACAGTCTCGCGCGCTCGGAGATAAAAATGTTTTTTTTAGTGGAAAGGGGCTTTGTCCCAGAACGACTATTGTTTTCGTTTTGAGATTTTGCGTCGAATTATTCTGAATGTCCGTTTCATTTTTCAAGTTGTTGCCACCAAATGTTATCGCCCTGTATTATATTTGAAGAAATTAAATAATGGAGAATCTGCATAAATGTATATATGTTTCTCGCATTGGAATAAAACGACGGTACCTACAGCCGTCAAATTTTGAATGACGTAATCTTACTGCTAATGTGGGCATCTGGAAGCCCAAATTTGAAATTTGGAATTTGTTTTATTATCGATTCCATATTTTGTAAAACTTTTGAAGAATTTTTGATTAAGGATTTCAAAGCGAGTGATAGCAACGTTTTATAGAAAAAACACTTTTATTCCAAGCCTGTGAGATTGTGTATCGGAAATTCTAAAGATATGTTCAATTTAAAATTATTTTGCGATATTGCTTTTCAATTGAATTTTATAGTTTAAGTGCGAAGAACAATTATAACACACAAAATGTTAAAAAAAGAACGCCCCTTTGGATGTAATTTAAAATCTGAAACCTTTCAGATTTTAAATTACATCCAAAGATAGGAAACCTTTGAGATTTTATTTCCCTCCCCCCCGTACAGTGTTGCCATTGCTCGCTTTGAAATCGTTGAGTTTCTTAATCAGAAACTCATAAATACTTTATAAAATATGAAATAGAAGTAAAGCAAATTCCAGTTCCAAATTTGGGCTTCCAGATGCCCATATTCGAGTGGAGACGTACGTTATTCAAAATTGGATGGCTCCAGTAACCGTTGTTTTATCATAATGCGAGAAACATACATACATGCATGCAGATTCTTCATTGTTTAATTTCTTTAAATATAATACAGGGATCTAATATTTGGTGACAACAATTTAAAAAGTGATTCGCAGTTTATAGTGAACCAACGCAAAATGCCAAAATGAAAGCCTTTCTGGGCAAATTGTCCCTTTGGGCTAAAAAAAAAATTGAGAGAGAGATCTAAATAAGCAATTGATATTTTTTATATTCAGATGTTATATCAGAATTTTATTGATAAAAATAGGCATCCACCCCTACGAGAGTCATTTCGTTGTTCAGATTTGTCGAAGGAAAACAGAAACTACTCGACTTTTCTAAGTAAAATAAAATTTTCTTTCTTGAAATAAATCTCGACAGATGATTTAAAGAATAAAAAATCTGAAAGGATTCAGATTTTAGCTGTCACCCAAAAGAGTTGTTTTAAACTTTAATATGCTTTATTAGTAGAGATTATCAATAGAGATAGCCCATCTACAGGATTGAATTAGCTGTTAAGCAGTAGGCACGTACTTAGGCATCAAGGAAAAAGGGCAGCACAAAATGTTCTCTTAAGGTATTCAAGAAAGGAGGCCCAAACGTGTTTAATTTCTAGTTTTACCATGGAATGTATGGTGTAGCTAAAAACCAAAAGATAGAAAGAATGAAAGAAAAAAACTGGTCTTTTAAGTGCTTAGAACTTCTAAAAGTCTTTATCCGGCCTTGCACAGGTGGAATACAGGAACATTTTATAGGGTTGTAATGCTTGTTTTGTAATTAGAGCAAACTCCATTGGAACACAGCAAACTTTATTTAATAGATCAATTTCATAACTGCAACATATAAGTCGAAGAAAAGGTAACATCAAAAATTAACAGCCAAAACGTATTCTATCTCTTTTTAAATTAAAAATCATTATCTTACTTCGTGCGAGAACCGCACGCAGCTCTCGTGTTGGCGTTTCAAACATTGCCATTTATTAACAGATATATTTCAAATTCAACTATTTTAAAAGTTTAAGATTATTATTGCAACAATATCTAAAGCTGTTACAATCTCTCCCCCAACGGAGAAACTTTTCCGAAGAGAAAAGTTCTTGAACGCGACTTTCTCATTAATATTAAGAGAAGGCAAATAAGATTAGAGTTAAAAACCTCACTTTCTGGACAATGCAAATGCATTTCAGAACACTTATTAATCCCAGTTTCAACAGACACAGCACTAGAAAATGATACAGATGAATCAGCATTTTCTTGAGATTTTGTTGAAGTACATTTATCTGATTCACCAGAAGATTTTTTTAATGTCAGAATCGTTTCTAACAATATCATGATCCGAATTAACCACACACATTTTTGTTTCATCTTTTGGAACTGAAATGTTCTTGTTCTCAAGTCAAATGATGTCAGCTGCTTATCAGTTATTTTCCGGTCAGACTGCTCTCCGCCAATGTCAGAAGATTTTAAAGGCTCTTCTGCCTCTTCATCAGTTAGTTTAATTTTTCTAGATGTCTTTTCACTACTGTCAGCAGGTTTTACCTCTTGCTCTTTCTCTCTATCAGTCACTACACGCTTTTTTTCTTGTTGCTTATTATTACCACCAACAGAATTTCCAGTATTTTCAGATGATTCTGCCTTTACAGTACAACATTCAGAAATTTCTGATGCAGATGCCTCAACTTGAGCAGCATTTTTATCAAAAGATCCCATCACTTCCTTTTCTTTACCATCAGACATTACGTCAGCATTACTGCAAGATTTATTGTTTTGCACAACAGAATGAGTACTATCATCAGCATCTAACACTGTGGAATGGATTTTCTTCGTTTTAATTGATTCTTCAGATGACTTCATCACACATTCTGTTGAATCAACAGCTTTTACTGGTACTTTAGAAACATTTTCAATACACTGAGAATTGCTTTTAATGTCTCTTTTCACAGAATTCTGTTCTTTTTGCTTAAGGATATCTATTTTGTTTTTAGTATCTGTTTCACAATTCTGATTCGTTATCTCAGATTTTGTATAGATGCCTTCCCAGTTTAGTTCAGGAGCACTGACTTCATGCTTATCATTTTGAGTACATACAGGACTACAGTTTATGTTAGATTTTAATAATGTATCTGTTACTTCACATTCAGCAGCACTTTTGATGTCAGTGGACACTTGTGCACCACTAAAATTATACTTACTCAAATTATCAAAACATGTACCACTAAATGAAAGCTTTTCGTTGGCATTTATATTTTTACAAGAATTAGAATCCAGTTTTGATTTTTTATCATGAGTTACAGATTGAATAACACTGTTCTGAAGACCAGCCATGGGGTTATTATCACACATGTTCTGTAAGGCTTGCAAATGGGAGAAGCCTGAAACTTGTGATGGTCTGTCATCATGCTTGTAAGCTATATCTCCATATTGGTTTAATAATTTACTGTTTTTAACTTCAAATTTCACTGACTTCCGAGCATGTTCATAACTTCCTTTAACAGAATCATCTTTCACCATAGATAAATGTTTCTTTTTAAATGGCCGTGGTACTTGAGGATTAATGTTCATACTAGGGTTTTCTACATTAGAACATTTGTCATAGAGAGGATTTTCTACAACACTTTCTGGATGAATACTTCTCAGAGAATCACTTCTTTTGGAATCAGGAAGTAATGAATTTTTACTATCAACAGAAAGAGGCCCAGTACTAGAATGATTATTAGTCACTGATGCACTTTGTTTGATTCCATCAGAAGTCCGACAAGATATGCTCAAGTCCATTGGTACTTCATCATTGCAACTATTTTGGTGAATATTTGAATGAAATCCATCGCTGCATTTTAAAAGATTAGACTTTTCTGAAACATTGCACAAAACATCAACTTCATGATTCACAGCAACAGAACGGTTTGGATCTACGTGCTCTTTATTACTTGGTAATGAATCACTGGAAATTAAACTACATTCAGATTGAGCAGCAGCTAGTTTCTTTTTTTCATTGCTCCATTTCTCATACAATTTTATTTTCCCAACTTTGAATTTGCTTTCTTTTTCTCTTTTCGTTTGAGCTCTAGTACTCACAACATTAACCTGATAAGAGTGATTTTGAGGTTCTTTTTCTTCATTCAGTAGTGCAGCAGTTCGGTTGCCTAATAAATACCTTCCTTTGTCGAGTTCGTTTCCAATAATGGCAGCCTTGGTTATTACATGTCCGAGATCGCAGTTTAGTTCGACTTCAGCCAAGGGTAAACAGGTTGGATTTAAATCTAATGGTTGTTGCACCCACACTTTTTCACCTGTCAGCATTTCTGGCGTGATGTATTTACGACAAACTATATCAATACTAGCACCTGAATCTCTTAATATAGGAATTTTGTAGCCATTTACGTATCCAATACTAGTATAAGGTAACAGAAATTCATCGTCCGGTCTTGAACTAATTCTGTTTAGATTAGCAGAAGATTCAGTACTATTCTTAAGTTTTGGACACTGAGGTCTTAGATGCTGATAGGACCCACAGTGGTAACATTGCAGTGACTTTCGTTTTTCATATTTATCATCTGGACGTGGACTACTAGGTTGATAGATCTTGCTTCCCGAATTAAACTTTGAAGGCCATTTATTTTCAGCATTATTTTTATCATCGGAATTTGTTTTACTTTGAGTTTTTGGATTGTATTTCCCTTTCCGCCGATCGGCTGCAAGATTTTTTTGGAAGTTTCCACGGACGTTTTCGTAGGCATCAAGTTTTTCGGCTAATTTCTTGGACGAAATCATTTCTACCCATTCGTCAAGAAAATGATCTCGAATTTCAGGAGGGACTCGACGCTTAAGCTGATCAATCACCATCAAGTCCAACAACTGTTCAAAACTCTCAACTCCCAAACCAGTTACCCATTCCTTGCAATAATTTTCTAATTCATAGCTGAAATCCACCCATGTTGATTCGGTACTTTTTTGATGCTTCATGAATTTCTGCCTAAACCTTTCAGGACTTAATTTAAAACGCTTTAGCAATAAAGTCTTCACATGTTCATAATCTTTAGCTTTATCAGAGGGTTCTCTAGCTATTATTTGTGTTACTTCGTAAGGAAGTAGTCCTAGCAAATGAGATACAAATTCTTCTTTATCAATTTGAGCCCATTCTGCTTGCCTTTCAAACAGTGATAAATATAGACTGATATCTCCTTCTTTGTCGTCAAATTTCTGCATCAGATGTCGCAATTCCGTTTTCGCCCGGACCTGTCCGGTGGTTTGAGACTTTATCTCAGCTTCAAGTTTTAATCTCTCTAAATCATATTGTTCTTTCCTTCTTCGTTCCTCTACTTCTTCCTGTCTCCTACGTTCCTCTACTTCTTCCTGTCTCCTACGTTCCTGTACTTCTTCCTGTCTCCTACGTTCCTCTACTTCTTCCTGTCTTCTACGTTCCTCTACTTCCTGTCTCCTACGTTCCTCTTCCTGTCTCCTACGTTCTTCTTCCTGTCTCCTACGTTCCTCTTCCTGTCTCCTACGTTCCTCTCTTTCTTCCCTCTCTTTTCGGTCCTCTATTATCGTGTTTAAGACTTCTTTGACGAATACTTCGTCATAATCTCTGCTCTCAATAATTTTCTGTTTCAGATCAACTATTTTCAAATCAGCAGTCACCTGAACACCTAGTTCAGTTGCGAGATTCTGCAAATCCTCCTTACGAGCTCTTCCTAAGAAAGACATTTTTTTCTACTTCTTAAGTTTACGAACACCCTGTTCTTTACGCTTCCTCAAAATAGCTCAACTTAATTGCAATAAATAAATAAAGTGCTCTGGCAACAAGGAATTAAATGCACTTGTTTAAATGCTCAGAATAAGCAATACCACATTTATTCCGAACAACCTATGACTGTTACCATCAGTTGATATGCAGTGATGCACCATAAAATAACATACAATAATTTACGACTCAAATATATATGTAAAAATGCAAGATAAACTTGAGTATTAAAGTTCAATGATGAACACTTCAAACTATCGAAGTCCAATGATGGACACTTCAAACTAAGTCCAATGATGGACACTTCAAACTAAGTCCAATGATGGACACTTCAAACTAAGTCCAATGATGGACACTTCAAACTAAGTCCAATGATGGACACTTCAAACTAAGTAAGGAATAGTAAACTGAGTTTAGAACACAGAAAACTTTTGCACAGTTATACTAAAATTTGCAACGATGCAAAACACATTTTCGTATGCTTTTCTGCAGTGTTTAAAATCAAAATTCGTTCAAATAACTTTATAATATCGTTTGAAATTGGGAATAAAGAAATGCTATACCTTGCTTTCCAGGAGATGTGCTTTCATTTCAAAAGCACGCACGATTATTCTATCTCGCCGGTGCCTCCAAAAATAATTAAGACTGTAATGCTTGTTTTGTAATTAAAGCAAACTCCATTGGAACACAGCAAACTTTATTTAATAGATCAATTTCATAACTGCAACATATAAGTCGAAGAAAAGGTAACATCAAAAATTAACAGCCAAAACGTATTCTATCTCTTTTTAAATTAAAAATCATTATCTTACTTCGTGCGAGAACCGCACGCAGCTCTCGTGTTGGCGTTTCAAACATTGCCATTTATTAACAGATATATTTCAAATTCAACTATTTTAAAAGTTTAAGATTATTATTGCAACAATATCTAAAGCTGTTACAGGGTACACGATAATATACATTTAGGATAACATGAGAACGTGTACATCTTTTGTATATTAGAAAATGAAAAAATATATAACCCCATTTTGTAAAAATATTGAATATTTTTAATTAAACATAGCATGAATTAAATGCATTTTTATTTAAATTAGATTGAAAAGCAAAAATATAATAGCATTCAGATTTGAGTCTATTGCTTCTAAATAACTTAGTTTGTTAATTCATAACAGACAGATTCAATTTGAAAAATTAGTAACTTACATTTTGCCGAATGGCAACAGACTCGAATGAAAAGTGAAATTGAGAGTGAACGAACAATATTTAAAGTGAATAACAGAAAATCCTGTTTCGAGACTGACAGCCCTTTTGGGCTGAAAAAAATTATTCATTTGTATTGTAGTAAATATGTACTTAAAGTGTAAAAAGAAGATAATCTAGTTATTTAGAGTTTTTTCCCCCTTTGTATTGTAATGGCTATGTTCCCATTTATTCAAGATATTTAAGGTTCTGTTTTCTTCTCCCCTTCCCCCCGAGTTCAAAACATGGAGGTAAGAATAAAAGGAGGCGCCAATCCCCCCACTACGACTGATTCAGCTTTGGTCTCCAGACGTGTGTTTTTTGTTTACCTGCAGAGCATCTTTGACAGCGCTTTGATAGTATGTCTAGACAACCCTGATTTCCACACAAATCAAAAAGAGTGGATACTTCCTCATAAACAAAATATTCATTACTAGCCGCTACGTGGCCAGCCTTCGTCTGGGTTTTAAATGTACCGGAAAAATACCTAAAGGGAACACAAAACATTAAATTTAAAAACTGCGCAAAATTTTGCTCTGCAAAGCAATTTTATATGTATATAAATTTCAATAAAAATGTATTACATATAAAATTACAATGAAATAAGCAATATCCCTTAATACAAATATTAATTATCCTAATAAATAAATTAACCAACTTCCCGTTACCTTCTCTCGACAAACGTCCAGTATCCAAGAGAAACATTAAATTTAAAAACTGCACAGAATTATCGCTCTCATTTTCCTGAGTGGCAACAGTGCTGATATCAGCAACAATGGCTGCGTGCCATTTATGGATTTGATGCGATTTCATCAAAAGACATAAAATAATAATAATAATGAAATCTCATTTGAATTTTGAAAAAATCGTTTCGAGGTGCACTGGTTCTTGTCTAGGTGCACCTACGTACCAAATTTCGTAGCCCTGGGTCGCACGAAAGAAAGACACGTACACGCACAGAGTAGCGATTTTGATTACGAATTTCTTTTACAAAATTCTAAGCAACTAGACTACAAAAATATAGATTTTTTGCAAAATGTTTATGCTATGTGTAAAGAAGGAAAAATATTTTAAGCTACCTCTAAAATATTAAAATATCGCAAAACGCACCTTAAAACCTCAGTTTCCTTATAACTAAGAGGTATAAGTATCAATATTTGTGTAATTTATATATTTATATATTTTTAATTATTTCTACAATGTATGTATTTATGAATTTAGATAAATTAGTCGTTTTTAACTGTTTTAAAAAAATGAAACAATATTGTGCAGAGTAAGGCAATCAAGCTTGCGATCTGATGACAATGAGGTTAATGTTTAAATGTGAAATTGATAGTTGTTATTTATTATATTATCATAGAATTATTAAACTGGATAAAATCGCTAAGAGAGGTTTTGAATGCTCTGCCAAAATATATTTACTAGAAAATTTCAGTTTGATAATGAATGTATCAAAAAACATGTTTTAAGTCAAAAGTTTGCAACTTGATGGCTAAATATAAATATAAAATAATGTATGTGAAAATATTTGTAATTACGCACATAGGCCAGGCTAAGTTTTTTAAATATGGTAAGGCATGCATGGGAAAGGGAGAAAGAAAGTAAAAGGGAGAAATGCCTTCATGAAGGAATATCAAAGGAGAACTGATTTTTGGTGCGTATTAAAAACAATGCATGTAGTTTTCTTTCAATTTATATTTATGTACGTTTCTTATATAAAATCTCTGATATGTGCTGAATTACTTTACTATTAGTTTTGGTTTAAATTACTTTACTCGAAAATTAAATTGCTTACTTACGTAAATCACTTTGCTTACGTAAATCATTACGTTTACTTTTACTTAAATCACTCTAAAGCATACTGCATATTCCACCATTATCTCGAGAGTGTTTCGGTAGCTGTATATTTTAAATGTTCTCGCTAATTTTTTAAATGTTCTTCACACAAATGCAGATAATATCTCTTAGAAAGGCCAATCTTTAATCACTAAAATGAACGGTCATCTAAAATAAATGTTGACTCAAAAATTACAGTCTTTTCGTTGTACTGATCGCAGAGGTAAGTGAAGCAGGAAAGGACATAATATTCTAGGTAATTAAAAAAATCAAATAACCAGAGTATAAATCCTTCCCTTTTTTCTGTATTTGTATTTATGCTAATGTTCTATCTTTAAAAGTTTTTGAATGCACTGAAAATCTACAAAACGTAGTTAGAAGTTCCTGATAATAGAACACAGCTCTAAAAATGAAGAACTTGAATATCCACTGTTTTCATTTCAATGTATATTACACTTCTTTTTATTGACTCACTTTCATTGACCTTATTTTGATCAAGATTCATTCCTCGAATCAAATTTCAATAGCTTATTCTAGGTAAAAATACTACACTATATAATACTCAGAAACAACGTAATAATTTGCCAAAGAGCTCTTCTTATCACAGTTTTGAAGAAATAAAAATACATCATGCAATAACCAGAAACACGTATTACTTTGCCTAGAAAGAAAACATATAAAAAGAGACGTATTATTTTGCCTAGACATAAAAACAAGAGCTCTTGTAATTACTAAAAAAAATAGTAGTTTTGGAAAAAAAGTTTTGAAAAATTAAAAATACACTCTGTAAAAATTAGAAACAATGCATTACTTTGTCTAGAAAGGAAAACGAGAGCTCTGCTAATTACAGCTTTGAAAAATAAAAATACACTATATAATAATCACATACAATGTATTACTTTGCCTAGAAAGAAGAACAAGAACTCTTCTAATTACAGTTCTGAAAAAATAAAAATACACTGTATAATAATCAAAGATGACGTATTAGTTTGCCTAGAAAGAAAAACAAGAGCTCTTCTAATTATGGTTTTGAAAAAAAAAATAATAATAATACACTATATAATAATCAGAGACAACCTATTACTTTGCCTACAATGAAAAACAAGAACTGTGCTTATTACAGTTTTTTTGAAAAAATTCTGAGCTTATCTTCAACTCTTTAATTGGTAAATTTTTAAGTAAAATTTTAATCTTTAAAATAAATTCCTTTTTAGTTAGAAAGGCATGACTGGATTTTATTAGTTTATTGTTAGCAAGTATGCATATTTCTACAAATCCCCTTTTAAAGAACAGGTACTTGTGAATTGTTTTTATGGCACTGTGCAAGGTATTCTAACACATTGAGTTCAGCACTGTATTTACTGCACTGCTTCCTAGCGTTTGTTTTGCACACTGCTGTTTTCTTTGTTTCCTTCATAAGACGCAAGAAATCTCAATGAATGCAAAAAATGCCAATTACTGGTATCCACGGAGGAAGAAAATAATGCTTTAAAACCTCCAGAGTGGGGTTACATTCAAATAAAGCTTCGAACTGCAATATGTCAGCAGCTGAGGGCGCCCAGAAAATCCCCAGATGGAGATTATAGCAGATGAGTTAATCAGATATCCTTATATTTTGAACAATTTTGTTTAAAAAGAAGCATTAAAAAGCAATGAAAAACTGCAATCTGCAAGTTTCGGATTATAATCTAACATTTTCGCAAAGCTACCTCACAATTAAAGTTAAAATAACTTTAAAAGCATTAAAATAATTATAAATATAAAAAAAATGAGATTAAAAAGGAAGTGTAACTCTATTTAATCCAATTTTTGTATGCAGATGTTAGTTAACTTCAAGCATATCTGCTGATAACATGAAACAATTTTAAATTAAATAATCACAAGGTATCTATTAATAGCTTAAGAATTAATATCTACTAAATAAAAATGTAAAATGTTTAAAATAGTAGTGCCTTACGACAGGAAAAAACTTTTTAAGCTTAATTAACGTCATCTGGAATCTTATTCATTTATTTAATTTAAAGAGAAAAGTCTTAATTATTCACGGCATAACTGTGCCCATTTCTCACGGGATCAATTGAGTACGAGACTTGTAATAATATTTCTCTCAAGTTAAATGGTAGTACTTTCTATTTTATCACAGCGAAGTCTTCGAATTGAACACTTTGTTTATTAAAAAAAAAAAAAAACTGAAAGGTTTGATATTTTAAATTACGTCCAGAGGGGCGTCTTTTTAACATTTTGTGAGTTACCTTAATTTATTAAATATCATGTTCTTGAATTTAAACCATAAAATTCAGTTAAGAGCAATATCGCAAAATAATTTTAAAATGAGCCTATTTTTAGAATTTCTGGTACACAGTCTCGGACGATGGAGATAAAAATGTTTTTTCTGTAGAATGTTTCCAATGCTCGAAATCCTTGAGTTTGTTAATCAAAAATTAGTTTTACAAAATATGGAATCGGTAATAAAACAAATTCCAAATTTCGGCTTCCAGATGCCCATATCCGCAGGAGGATTACGTTATTCGAAATTTGAAGGCTCTAGGTACTGTTGTTTTACCACAGTGCGAGAACACATATATACATTTATGCGGATTCTTCATTATTTAATTTCTTTAAATATAATACAGGGTGATACTATTTGGTGGCAACAATTTGAAAAGTTAAACAACGCTTACAGTGAATCAAAGCAAAATGCCAGTCCTTCTGGGCAAATTGGCATTTTGGATTAAATATCTGAAAGTTTTCAGATTTAATATTACGCCTCAAACGGCGTTTTTTTAATGTTTTGTGCGGTACCTTTCTTTATTAAATATCATGTTCTTCGCACTTAAACCATAAAATTCAATTCAACAGCAATATCGCAAAATTAAAAGAGCATATCTTTAAAATTTCCGATGCACAGTCTGACGCGCTGGGTATAAAAATGCCTTTTTATGCCCATAATTTGGATGAAGACGTACGTTTTTCAAAATTTGTTGGCTCTAGGTACCGCTGTTTTATCACAATGCGAGAAACATTCATGCAGATTCTTCATTATTTAGTTTCTTTAAATACAATATAGGGCGATAATATTTGGTGGCAACAATATCAAAATTGAGCCTCTATTTATAATGAATCGACGCAATATGCCAAAACGAAAGCAATAGCCCTTCTGAGCTAACGCTCCTTTGCGAAAAAAAAAAAAAGAAAAAGAAAAAAAGAAAGAAAAAAGGAGCACTGATTTTTTAACTAAATAAATAAATGAGCTATAAATGATATAAACATGTACGTAAAGCTTCTTCATCTAATTTACAACTTATACATACTGCTGCTGACGTTATTAACCGGTTATTCTTTCCTCCGGCTGAAAGTCTGATCCCATAGAAGTGGATAAATAGAGAAACTATTGTTATTCTGTTCTCTTATCGCATTAATCTAAATATGCAATCCTTCCTATTTGTTGCTTACTCCAAATCAAAAATTTGTAATGTAAAATTTACGTTTAATAGATGTTTTGACTAATGCAAAGAAAACAGCCATTAAGCACAACCTTTACATTAAAATCACATATAAAATATGATTTGCTTTGTAATTTTATGTGGCACTTAAATTATTAATGATAAGCTGTAGAGTCATTAGCATTAAGATTAGGTGTTTTGATATGCTAGAGTACATGAAAAATGAGCAGTGCTCTCGTCGGGACTCGAACCCTGGACCCCTCGATTACGCTACCGTTACACCACGAAGGCATACAGAAAGGAGAGAGAAAATACCTAATAAATCTTTATGAGAAATGTGTATTTCGAACAATTATATTATACAAAGTATTTTAAACCAGAAGCAATTTAATATTTTTATGTCTTAAAGAGAAAATTGCCTGCAGCTGCTTGCTATCATATTACAAAATTTTTTCTAATCATAAAACGGTCACCAGACATACGTCTAATTCTGATTAAGATTGTTTGTCATTCGATTAAGTTTTGCATAATCGTTAAAGGTAAAAGATACATTTTCTTTTTAATAAAACGTTAGTGTGTTCATTTACATAAAGTATGCTAAGAAACTAAGCTTTTCTGGAAGGCCAATATTTATATCACACACTGGGAGAAAATTTGTTACAGCCAGTCTGTTCAGCAAGCAGATTAAACTGTCAGAATACAAAGTCTCTATTTAGGCAACTATTTTAGAACAGTTTTAGAGAAATTAATCTGCCCGGATAGTTTTTCCGTCGAGAGATTTTTATAATACATAATAATTAATTTTCTATTAATTTAAAACATTGATATTACAGTAAATTCTATGGAAAGGTATTACGCGATAAATTATTAACGCGTTTTATTAAAAATATATTTCTTGTTGCAAGAAGTTAATATTTTTATTTGTAATTTAGTATGAAAAATTGGATAAATTTTAAACAGTCATAGGTATCATCGTTATACACCCAAAACATGAATCTACACTTTTTGCTCCGCTCATTAAAATACAATTTCTAGATTTTTTTTAAATATATTTTAAAGGTTGAAAGAGAAAATGTGTATTTCCTTGGATAAATATAACAGAACTGTTAACATCGTTAAAAGGTGAAATGTGTAATTACGAGTATTAAATTTATAACAAAAAATCGTTAAACAATGGGAAAAATTTTTAACGTGTTTTTCTCGAGAAAAAGATTTGGTGGTTTTAGAATGGTTCCGACAATATTAAGAATATCGAAAAGTAATGTACTTCATAAAAAAAAAACCTATGCAAGTGACAGCACGCGAAAGGTAATTTCATTCTAATTAAAATTACCATGTAACAAAATTCTGCAACCGTTTCTAATTACACATCAGATAAAGAATCGAAACGAAGCAGAAATGTGTGTCGTGTTCGCGACATCTGTAATATTATTTTTATTTTCTCTAAAAAGCTCTTCATTTCCTGTTGCAGATCAGAGAATGTCAAAGGAAATGAAGCGCGAACTTTCTCAACGAATTTTCTCGCCAAATTGGCGACCGCATGAGAAAGAGGAAGAACGGCAACCCTGCAGTTTCGAGTTCGTGTCAGACGATGATCGGTCGTGTGCGGTAGAGCGACTGAGAAAGCTTCGCGTCGGTGAGGAGGGCAGTCACATCCACAGCGGATACCACCGGCGCGCGTTTCCTCACGTTTCGGACGCACACGATGGGCGAAGACAGGACCACGTGTGCGGAAAAGAAATGCAATGATGTCCACCTTCCCTGTCGGCACAGACATTCTTCTACCATTTCATCGGGCTCTGAAGATGCGGAGACCGAATCTACATCTACTGGATATCAAGATGATGATCGAGAAGAAGAACTTGAATATGGTCCGGGAATTGTCAATAAGTTACGGACGCGTTTCCTGACAATCAGCCTTAAGCAGAATAGGGGCTGCGGCATGAGAAGGTCCTGTAGCATGGAGAACTTGCTGGACCAGGACAGGCCTTGCAGGGGTAACATTTTCTCGACCGCTAAAAGACTTGGTGATGAGGGAAAGAACACCCTATGTGGTAACCTGAAGCGTGCGAAGAGCATGGATACTTTGCTCATGGACCTCCAGGCTGCACCAAATAACGCAGAACTGCATTGCGAATCCAGCATCAAGGAACCGAAAATTATTCGAAGGAGAGACGGTGGTCTGAATCGGGCAGTGCCTACTATTTGCGATGAGGAGTTACCTAAACCTGACACTGTTAAGACCTACAAGCGGATGTTCGAACCTGCGGAGTCCAGAAGGGGCTCTCACAGTAGGAGGCCTCCTGTGTTGAGGGCCAGTGCGAAGTCGGGGGTCCTTGCGGCCTCGAAGATTAATGGAGTCATACCAAGTTCGAGTGCCAAAGTGAACGGAATAGTGACGAAAAACAAATTCAGTGCCAAACAGTCTGCTCCCGTTAAAGCTCAAATCAATCAAGAATCTGTCATTTCTTCCAATTCGATTGTAAAACAACCACTTGTGAATGGAAACAGTGAAAAACGACTTTTGAATGGAAATCATACCGTGAAAGCGACTCCATTAAAAATCACTAATCCCGGTTTGTGCAATGGAAAGGAAGCCGAAAATAGTAACAATCAATCTTTATGTAAAGAGGCAGAAAAAGCTGCCTTCGGTGGTAATAATACGAGCAGAAAGGAAACTCACTTCGTGCATAACGCGGACATTATCTGCAATGGAAACACCAACAACAAAGAATTCATTAAAACTAAAACAGTTGAAGATTCTTTGAATAATTCTGGTAAGCGTATCATCACCAATAACAGTGTAACAAACTGTAAGCCCAAAGTGCCCCCGAACAGACCTACGTTCTTGAAGAACGTTGCAAAGTCACATGAACCTAAAGGAAGCGATCGTAAACCTGCGACACTGGTTAAACCAAAATCCAATACCGTCGCCTGTCCTAAGGTAAGCTCTAAGCAAGTAGTGGACAATGAGGTGGAAAAAGAACCCCGGTTAATAAGTGAGAACGAATTGTCAAAGGATGTCAAACTTAACGGAAATAGTCAAACATCTCAAGAGCAAGTGAATGATTTAGGGAAGATAGTGGAAGATAACAATCGCAAAAACATTGAAAAAAGTGCTTCTGAAGTAATGGACATGGTCTGTCTGGATAAAATACCTGCAGAAAATGGTCTCGAGCAGGAAGCGAAAGAACACGGTGAAAAACTGAAGAATAGCATTTCAGAAAGCATTGCGATTGATGTAAAAGTGGAAGTTGAAGTGAAACGTGATATTAAACCCATAAAAAAGGCACAGACATCGTGGTCTTCAGTGGTATTTGATTTTCGAGGTAAAGATGTTGTGCCTCATGTAGCTGTTCTGCCTACACCTTTTGGATGCAAATCGTTGCATCCCAAGAAACGACCCCTCCTCATCGATGGCAAAGAAGTCCCTAATGGGAATGGGGTCGCCACGGATGATGAGGATGAGGATTATGTGGATTATAGTGTACCTCCACCCTGTGGTGTGGTCTTCGAAGGCGAGAATGTGAAAATTGGTCGGGGATCCATGCTTTCGACAAGAAACAAAGACGTGAGTATTTGTATTTGATTGGCATTTATATTAATTAAAGTCACTAACTTTGGCATTTATATTAATGAAAGTCACTAACTTTGGCATTTATATTAATGAAAGTCACTAACTTTTATAATATGTGTAAAACAGAAATGCATTGTAGGTTAAAAATACTAGTTTGTTTTAATTTCGGGAAGTAAAATGTTGACTGCATGAGTGATGCTTTTTTATCGAATAGTCGAGATGTTTTCAAGAGTAAAAAACAGTTATGATTTCTTAGGAAATTCTACAGTTCGGACGTTAAGGGTTTTGTTGTAAATGTATAGTTAAAAAAACTTATAAAATTTTTAGATCCAAAAGCATATGAGAATATTTCATTGACTTTAATAAAATTAAACCTTTATAAAAATATATTGCAATTATTTACGCGTTTAGTAACAATTTTTATTAGAACTAAGAGCTTTAATATGTATTTCTTGTAATTCTTACCTTTGTATCTGTATCTTTAAAAATGCCGTATTTAAATATGCAACTTGTAAGATTTTTTTCACTTCCTAAATTAAAGAGTGGTCAAATATTTGTTTTTCACATTTTCAGATGCAATTTCATTCGAAAAATTTAAAGAATATTCTTTCGTCCTCCCTTCCTCCCCCCCCCAAGAAAAAAAAATTTAAGCTTTTATGAAAATGTGCTTAAATTTGTTAATATAAATATTTCGCAAATTATTTCGTTCAAATTTATGCAGTGTGAAGGATTTTCGTCCAGTGTTTCACATTTGGTGTGCAGTCAAATAGAATTGTATTTTGCAGTATAATATAGAATGAAGACATAATTTTTTTTTTACTTATTATTATTTCCAGAACTGCCAAGTAAAATGTACCTCAGTTTCATACGAAAGTACCTGAAAATAATTTCAGCAAAATTGGAGATTAATTTTATTCTCGTTAAGATAGAGCAATTCGCAGGGTGAGCTTTATTAAGTGTTTCACATAATTCAAAACGCAATAGAAGAAAGAAGAAATCAGTCCTATTATTTGTAGTTTCTGAATAAATGCTCAAATGTTTCGTAAAGATCCTAGAAAATATTCTTGTTTAGATAACTTATTCGGGTTAGTTAGCAGTAAGCTCAGAATTTAAAACTTTTTTGAACTGAAAACTTACTTTCATTGGCATGGTGAAAATTCTGTGTGAGTAATTTAGTGCACTCTTATGGGTGAGTAAATAAAATTATATAAATATTTTTCAGTTATTCATTGAAAATATTTATAAATTATTTTAAAATAAAAATTTCAGCATTTTCACTAGGCATTATTTTTTAGCCCAAAGAGCGTTAGCCCAGAAGAGCTATTAATTTCGTTTTTGCATTTTGCGTCGATTCACTTTCTGTCTTGATTCACTTTTCAAACTGTTGCTACCAAATATTACAACCCTGTATTATATTTAAAGAAATTAAATAATGAAGAGTCTGCATAAATGTATGTATGCTTCTAGCATTGTGATAAAACAACGGTACCTAGAGCCATCAAATTTTGAATAACGTAATCCTCCACCAAATATGGGCACCTGGAAGCCCTAACTTGGAATTTGAAAATTGTTTTATTACCGGTTTCATATTTTGTAACACTTAACGAATTTTTGATTAACATACTCAACGATTTCAAAGTGAGCAATGGCATCACTGTAAGAAAAAAAAATATCATTTTTATCTCCAGTGCGCGAGACTGTGTATAGGAAATTCTTTATATTTAAAGAAATTAAATAATGAAGAGTCTGCATAAATGTATGCATGTTTCTCGCATTGTGATTAAACAACGGTACCTAGAGCCATCTAATTTTGAATAACGTAATTCTCCCCCGAATATGGGCATCTGGAAGCCCAAATTTAGAATTTGTTTTATTATCTTTCATATTTTTTCAGACATTAAAGATTTTTTGATTAAGGAACTCAACGATTTCAAAACGAAGAATGGCAACACTGTCCGGAAAAAAAAAGAAAAAATTTATCTCCAGCGCGTGAGACTGTGCATCGGAAATTTTAAAGATATGCTCATTTTAAAATTTGCGGTATTGCTGTTGAATTGAATTTTATGGTTTAAGTGCGAAGAACATGATATTTAATAAACAAAGGTAACACACAAAAACATTTAAAAAAAGAACGCCCTTTGGACGTAATGTAAAATCTGAAAGGTTTCGGTTTTAATACACCACTTTTTCAGGCTACCGAGATATGCATGATATTTTGCAGGTAAATAAAACGTGGCGCTCGAGTTGCTGAGGGCTCATGCCATTCCCTCTTACGACTGAAGAAAAATTTTAAAGTTGTTTAAAAAACTTGAGAAACTAAATTTTGAAATGTGATTTAGTATATTAAGAACATATAATCCTAACTTTAAATTCTACGTATATTAAACGAGTTTGGAAAATGTGAGAATTCAGGGAAAATATGAGGTGAAACTTTTAATAATTTAGAATTTAAAAAGTTAGTTTCTCTTTCTTTTCGTGAAAATTTATTTCGTTATGAAAATAGTTAGCAATTAGTTTTTTAACGGCACTTTTTTTTTGTTTTGTTTTGTCTTTCAGTAGCTGAAATTTTCTGAATAGTATTGTTTCAAATGCTATAATAGAAACATGCACTACAAACACATTAAAATCTGGATAATGATTTAAAGTCTTTATAACCAAATACCATTGAACCACGCGTTTGTATGTGATTTATGAATTTTAATAAACCTGTTACAGAAGGGCATTAACATTAATGACATGCCCGGCGATGTGTTCGTTCTGCTTGAGCAATATCCTTGCATTGTAATCATTTCTAAAGTTAATACTTTTATTTATTTTTATTGTTCATTTTCTGTCTAAACAATTGCATTTGCTCTGTATAAAATTATTTTCCAACTATCCATGCCTTTTAACAACAGAACCATGTTTATCTGAAACCGTTGCAGGCCACATGCCCCCGGTGGAATCAAGTAAAAGAAATGTGTTTTTGTATGCAATACTGTATTCTATAACGTACTTGTGACCCCTTCCGCTCTAAAATGAAAATTTATTAATGCAGTTACATGGTTCTGTCCCTCCCCCTTGCCGATTCTACCGATGCCCACGTTCAGGACATTTTATGAAACATTAATTTCAGTGATTAGGAAATTTACAGCATGTACGCTATACAAGCCAGTATTACAGATAAAAATTGGTAGGAGAGAAGAAGAGGAAATGATACAACAAGATCTGGAACACGATACTGGAAAAGTTGACTGCGTACTTTCTGCGGCATATTTGCTTTGAAGGTAGTGTAAATAGCTGAGATTGATTCTGGATGTATTTCGGATACTTGACTCTTGGACATATTTCGATAAATAAATTTTCCTTAGTAACTCTTTGTTGGATTTTATGGATTCATGCCACTGCTTGAATACCTGGAATTCAAGGCAGAAGAGAAACGGGCCAAAGTAAAATATAATAAAGATTCTTGACTAAAATTCTTGACCAAACACAAGATTGTTGTTTTACCTAATATTATGATTTGGAATTCACTTTCAAGTTTAAAAGTTCTTCTTTACTTATAATAGACGTCTTTCTGAAAATTGTATATTTTCCATAGTTGGAAAAAAAATTTTCTGCTCGAGCTGATGCGTTTAGTAGAGAAGTTGATTAGATAGACGGGAGCATTAAAATCTCATTTAAAAACTCCGGAAATTTTTCAATACCGGATACAGCTCCGGATGTAACTACAAATCCCGGACGTCTGGTAACCCTGTTCATTCTAGATATGCAACCTCAGGAAACTCGCTTATTCTACAGAAAGAATTTTGAATTTTTATTTCAATTTAATGAAATACAGAATTTGCATAGATCGCTTTTTAAAATTTATTACATGCTCTGTTATTAGGCACAACACGGAAGGTAGGAATGCCTCGTGGAGGACTTCTTAAGAGAAACTGCCTCGTAGCCACGTTACACATGGGGAAAAGCACGAAAACGCTCATGCAGCTAGCTTGTTCGCCAAAACTGGAACCTCCCACCAAACTACCAGTATTCAGCGGCTTCAATCGCACAGCCGCTGGTGAGTGGTTTTAACGTTTTCGAAGAAATATGTTGACAAAGGAGAGTTTTATCCGATAACAAATTACTCAATGAAAGATTATGCTTAGAAATTAATGCAATGAATGAAATCTAAAAATGGTCCGGGGCCAACTAAACTGATCGATGTTTTTTCCCTTCTTCTGAGTTGTGTGTATTTCAAATTTTCAGCATAATTATTGAATTTTGCTTATTGGGAAGACATGCAACAACAAACTATGTACTTCGATAATAAATAATTCATGTAACTGTAAAAAATCCAACAAAACATGCACTCTTTGAAATTTATGCTAACCAAATGTAATTTTGCTAACCCGCTCGAAGCTTCAGCCATAAAATTAAGGAAGGTGAAAAATTCTTGAGAACAGACAAGTATTAGATGAAAATTTTTAAGAATAACGGTTTTTGAATACCTGATTATTTTCTTACTTAATGCAATGAAATATTGATGGAATAAAAATTCCTATGTCAGTTGTTCGATGTAAACGCAATCCCCCCCACAAAATATCTTGTCTCGAATTGCCTTCGGAACATTTTGGTCGCTTTAGGTCAAATAATATTTTAAAGTATTTTGTCCCTCCTTCCAGCATGCCTTCGTGGTTTAACGGTAGTGCACTCGGCTCGTATTTGAGAGGTCCAGGGTTCGAGCCGAGCTAAGTGTTCGGGTAGCGATGTATACCTCTGGAAGACCCCACCAGCAGCCGAGCGGTAAAGTCACTGAACACTGGTAGTTCGATTCGGAGTTCAAATTCCGTTGAACGGGCTGGCTGCATGGGCGTTTTCGTGGTTTTCCACATTGTAGCATGTATAGGAGCCAATTTCCAATAAAAAGTCCTCCACGAAAGCATCCCTACCCTTAAGCAGATAGCCTCAGCTTTGCCATAATTAAAGAAACCAAACCAAACGAATATCTCGAAATTGGGCCGGAGAAAGAGGAATTTATGCCAATACTGCGTTTTTACAGATAAAAGTGCTCAGAACTTTACCGGCCTTGGGTGTACTCCAACTACGCCAATCAAAATTTCTTCCCGCTTTCCTGCCGGGAAATTTAACGACCGCATAAAGCAAAAGTTTTCCCCTCCCCTTAGAACTCTACAGGAGGTCTTTCACGCTTTCCAAAGAAGCCATCTTCCTTTGTAAAAGCCGAACGTTACAATTTTACTTTCCGAAGCCAATAGTAGCCAAGAGAGAAATTGTTAGATATTAACTCGTTAGAACGAAGTAAAGCATGTCTAATAAGCAGGTTAATCACTTGAATAACAGTAATAAATTCAAGAGCTAGCAAAGAAAATAAAAGGTATGAGTAAACACGCATGTTAGCATCAGAAATATCTTTCATTAACGATTCTTCAGGACTAAAGTATGTTAAAATATACTAGAATTATTTTTGTAATTAAAGTAATCATGTAAATGTTTGCAGAAATTTGTAGTTAGCTAAAAACAACTTAGCGGGAAATCTATTACAACAACATTACTATGCATTTGGAATATTGATGTATAATCTTAAATTTTAAATAAATTAAAATAATTATGCTAAGAAGATTTTTCTAAAATTTATATAGAAAGGAAGAATTAGACAAACAGTACCACAAATTCATAATCAATCAATCCTCTCAATAAATAATTATAACTTAATTTGTGTGTGTGTGTGTGCGTGTCCTACAATTGGAAATATATGAATAACATTAGCAGGTCGTTTTAATTCAGAACTTTTTTAAACATGATAGAATATAATTTGAAATTTAATAATAATTTTCTTTTCACGCATGCCAAATTTTTATTTAATTTGTTTTCTATATGCAAATATTTCACAATATCTGAAACACAAAAATAGTGATTTTTACACTCAACCGAATGCCAGCTTTAGAGAAAAAAAGTAATTTTTCATAGAAACCATTTTGGAAATTGAAACTCTGAGAGGGAAAAGGAAATGATTATGGAAACTATAATAATTTGCAATTTTTAAACATTTTTCACTGCTAGGATCAGTTCTTCTATTAAGAGAGGGCATGGAAAGTTTAGCATTTCTTCTTTGTAGAATCGTACGGTTAGCAAGCGTGATATACTAGTACTATTACTATTATAATAATTACAATAATAATAGTAGTTTATAATATTAATCAAATAACTAATTGAATTATGATGAATATTTTGTGCAATCACGGAAATTTTCGAAAACCAATTTTGATCAGTTTTTACTTCAGTTTCCTTTTTTGATCAGTTAGTTTGATCAGTTTTATTTATTGTACCAAATAAAGGAAGCATTGTAAACGCGAAAAATTTCGAATGTCATGTTTCAACGAAAATATCCATTTTGACCGCTCTCGAATCCATTTAAACGATGTTTTTTGCGTAGAATCTGTACGTATGGACAGAAAAAGGGACGCTTTTTCCAAAACGGATTGAAAACTAGATTTAAAATGGATTCAGAAGAGATTTTTTTTTCGTGACGCCTGTAGGTACGTACGTATGTATCTTGCATAAATCCAAAATGAATAGCCACAGAATGTAATTAAGTACGGGACTGCTATAGCATGTAGTTGTGCACCTCCCTTTTTTGGTTGCAATCGGTCACATCAAAAGTATATATATATATATATATACACACACATATGTACCCGCTCTGTTACCTGCCTCTGAGCGCAGTTTTTTTATTTATTCTTATATATAGATAAATCACTACATTTTTGTTTTAAAAGTGATTGAATTATGTTATTCTCTTCTTGTATTATGAGCCTAACGTGTCTCCATTTGTTTACATTTGAAAACTCTTATTAGAATTAAGTCGATTTCTTCACCTTCAATATCTTTTTGACGAGTGAGAATCATAGTCATAATGTAAAGCTTAAGTCATAAAGTTAAACGCTTTCAGTATGAAAGGAAAATTCTGTATTAAACATGTTAAGCAAATTAAATGTAGAAATAATCCATAATTTATTAAAAGCTGTACAAATTCTAGGTTTTTGTAAAAAGCTACATATAACTTGCAGCAAGCTATCAATCACAGAGATCGAGTTAATTTCTTTGCTTATTTTTTCTTATTAAAGAGATTTGTAAAGAGATATGCTAAGGCGAAAAGTTTTGCAATATTTTTAAAGAATAAATTTTAAAAAATATTTTTACTTCATTAATTGAAATGGTTACAATGATTTTTCCACAGTAAATATGCACAGAGAAAGAAAGAGCTGAGTATCTCTGGGATTTGAAACACGAGTCGAACTACCGCTTGATCGTAAGAACTTTTGAAACTAGGCTGACGAGATGTTTTGTGTCGAACAGTATATGAAAGAAAATAGAAGATGCAGCACTAGTAAACACAAAAGTATGCTGAATTATAGATTTACATGTTTGGTGAATGAGTTAAACTTATCTGTTTGCCATTATGAAATACTAGGAATATAACATAAAAGTCTCAACAAAGAAGGCAATGGCAATCTAAGTTAGTGTAATCTAAATATATAACATTATGAGTATCTGCTATTAATTCCAATATTGCTGAAAACTTTTAAAAAAATTGTAAATGAGGTATATTATAAATCACGTGAACTCGTTGTATTTTAAATTAGAAATATTATTAGGGGGATTTAATGATCATCTTTCTTTATAAATAATTTCAAATAATTAATTTTACAAATAATTAAGCCTGAAACTAGACTGAAACATAACCTGCATACTGAAGATGAATCTGTACCAAGGTGTAAGAAACATTTCTGTGCTAGAGTTATGATGCAAGAGTTTATAAAAATTATCATTTAACTATAAACTGCCATAAATACAATACAAATTCTAGATATATGAAAACCTGAATACAATACAAAATAATATAGGAAAAAGAAATGGATTAAGAGGAAATTAAAATCCCCAAGATATGAATATAAGGGAATTCGAATTTTTCTATTAATTACGAAAATGCCGCAGATGCTCATAATTATTAATTATTACTAATTAAATATGTACTGGAAATTAAATGTATGCCAAAGCATACCGGATAGAGTAATTGGAAAACAGAATAAATATTTAAACGTTTCTAATATTAAAATACGGAATTTGTAAGAATGTTAAATAACTTTAAAATAACTTCAATGATTAAACATGGAAAGCTTAATAAGACATACATTACAATAAGATTGGTGTGAATTTAGAACCGTTTAAGAAATCTAATTTTTATATTTAATAGAGAGAAATTTTAATATTAAATTAGAACTATTCATCAAAAATTATAAATTTAAAATTTAAAACCATTCTACTGTCTAAGCAGATTTATTAATATTTATCTAGACAAGAAAACTAATTTAAGATGCGCTACAAATTCGATATTTGAAAGGCTGATTACGTGCAATTTTTATGTATGTCATTAATCTATCAGTTTTATTATTCAAAATTTATATATATATATATATACACACACACATATATATATCAGCAGCTAAAATCTACAACTCGAGAATTTTCACATTCCTGTAGAGAATATATAAGATCCAGCTCATTATCCTTTTTAGCATTATAAAATTATAAAATGAATAGAAAAGAAATTCATTTTTACTTTAGCACATGCCAGATTTTAATTTAATATTTGTTTATCCACAGTT
>KK112059.1:96948-135300 GCA_000611955.2 Stegodyphus mimosarum | reverse complement strand
TTTTATGGGGATAAATGATTTTTTGTAGCAATCATCTTCTTGGAAATTCACGTTCTTATAGGAGACGGAGAAAAGTCGCGCAGTTCGTGGTTTACTTTTGTTCTGTTCACCTATGATATACAAGGTGGTCTTCTGATTAGATGAGAAAGGGGGTCGTCAATTAAATTTCGCGTAGTTCGTATGCTACCCCGGCTGTACCATCTAAAGTCGTAGCTAGGGTTTTCAGCGCCCGGGGACAGCTGAAGATTTTGCTCCCCCTCCTGTTTGCTAAGAAGAAAAATATTTAATACTAAAATTTTCTAACATTAGTTTCGCTCCTCTAGATGCTGCGCACAGGAACTGATGTCCCCCCTTGCCCCCTTCCTGTTACGCCTCTAGTACCACTTTAATGCACGTAACTTAACAACCCGTACCACTTAAACGCAGCATTTCAACACACTCGTTTCATTACAAAATCTGCTTATTTCTGTCGCCTCTAAATAGCTTACCCTTTTACGTCTTGACATTTTTTCCAGATGTGTTTGAATCACCGTGTATCAAAATCTGTCAAGTTTAGTTAATGATTTGGATTAGGTTTCTGTTATTTATGCCTTTTATATAATGGCATTGTTATTATACATTGTCAGCTGTGTGTAAAATAAAATGAGTAAATTTATAAAAAAATATTATCATTATTTACTTCATAATATATAAAAGCATAAGGAACTATCGAATGATGTCATGTAAGCAACGAACGACTGTGTGGACTTTGAAAATTGATGAACTAAGAGAAATCATCGCCATCAATGCGCAGTCTCTGCCATAATTACTGCTTTAAATTCAATTTTCATAGCATGCAAAAGTTTTTAGTGTTATTATAGGAAATGATGAGAGGGAAAGTGTTTTCTGCAAGCAAAGACATGAATTCCTTTCCAGTCTCGGTAAACTCTCATCTTCTTTAGCCATAACAGCTATTCTTCAGTGCTCGAAATTTCAAGTGGTTGAATGTGATGCAATTGTTCATCGCCGTAAATTTGTTACTTGAATGAAAATTAATTGGACGTTACTACGTGCGAAATCCTGGGATGACCTCTAAGTTATCTTATTTATTATGATTGTTAGTTACGGCTCTAGTGCGGTTCTAAAAAACATTCTTATTCTAAGATCCTTAGCACCGAAAAAAAAAAAAAAAAAAAAAAACCTATAGTCACATTCCGTTGTAAGACTACTTCCCCCATTCTTCCGTTTACTTCCATCCGTCTAATTACGTAAACAGGAAATGAGGTACGATAATTGATGTAATGGACTTCGGGAGATTGTAGAAAAACCTTCAGACTACTAAGATTTAGCGAATTCAACTGTTCCATCAGCTCAAATTAATTAAGTGGATGTAAATGATAAAACGTTAAAAAAAGCCGAAGAAGAGAAATATTATTTATTAACTAATGTAGAAATGCATATTTTCTGTGCTTTCTAAATACCTGTTTCGTACTGCGTCTGTAAACATGAGCTTAAGAAAAATCATCAGGATAATGAAAAGCATTCATATTTATCAAAAGGACTTATCACCAGAATAATGAAAAGTATTCATACTTATCACCAGGGTTTAAAAATCTAGCCGGAGTCCATTGGAGCTTCGCTCCGGTACTTCACAGTTTTTGAATGAAATTGTCATTGGAGCTGGAGAGCAAATATGATAAATTTGAGTATTTTAATTTATTATTTAACTATTTGTTATAAATTTAACCTCATTTATTATTTATCTTCTTACATTTATTTAATTTGAATTATTATTATTAGCCCAACGAGCGAAAGCCCACAAAGGCTATTAGTTTCGTTTTGGCATTTTGCATCGATTCACTTTCTGCGTTGATTCACTTTTCAAACTGTTGCCACCGAATATTACAGCCCTGTGTTTAAAGAAATTAAATAATGAAGAATCTGCAGAAATGTATGTATGCTTCTCGCATTGTAATAAAGCAACGGTACCTAGAGCCATCCAATTTTGAAGAACTTAAGTTTCCATCCGAATACGGGGATCTGGAACCCCATATTTGGAATTTGTTTTATTATCTATTTCATATTTTGTGAAACTGTAACGAATTTTTAATTAACAAACTCAACGATTTCAAAGCGAGCAATGGCAACACTGTACGGGGGGAAAAATTATCTCCAGCGCGCGAGCTGTGTATCGGAAATCATGTAAATTTACAATTTTACTTTTTTACAGTGTAAAAATCGATGATGAATCTCAATAACCGTCCATAAGCTCTCTTTTTGAAAAAGCTAGAATAGAGATAAATCCAACCCATATGTTGAGCTGAACGAAAAATTCTAAAATGTGAAAAGTAACACTGACATGAGAAATGTATAACATAGATATAAAGCTGCTGTAGAAAAAACTTGGAAACACCGTTGATAACATACAAAAATCCTTGCTCATCATTAATTTCCTTAAGACTCTATATTTGATATTGTTACGGATTTTGTATTTATTCAGCTATTTATTTAGAATTGTAATTAAAATTGTATTTAATTTTCCCATGCAAGGCAGACGAATTTGAAGAGAAAGCTACTTCGGAAAAGTAAAAATACAAGAGCGCATGCATTTAATATTTAATAAATAAATATCTCGTAATTGCTGTTGCCATCCACAACAATCGAGGTTTTACCAGAATGTTCTAGTAATTAATTAAAAAGCTTATAAAAGCCGAAGTTAAACACCTCAACTCAGTTGCTGTTGTTTTAAGCGAACTGGTATTGTTTACTTAAAGCTGTTATTGGTTGTAGCGAATTCGCTGTGAGATTGGATTAACTTTCTGTGTTTGAATTGAGTTCTATTTAGCAATTGAGATATTATGATATTGTACGAATATCTCTGAGGAAATATTTCAGTATTTTGTTTTATTTCTTGTGAAAAGAATAAATCTTATTTAACTTTTTAACGACTTGTGCATTCAATCCATAACGAACCCGTACGTATTATTCCGAATTATCCAGAGGATCATGATCAGTATATGTATTCAATCCTTCAACCATTGTAAATAATAGAATTTCTTAAGAACCGGAGATAGTTGAGGATGATGTACGTAAAGTCTTGTCTTTGAAGACTGTAAAGGTTTTGTTTGTTTTCGGTGCCACTGCTCATTTGAAAGGGGGTGTATGTATAGAGTTGAGCATAATCATTTGCAAGCTGGAGAGGCTTTTTAATTCCAGTTTTCAAGGTAGTTGAATAAATGCTCATGAGAGTTGCATATATTTTATCTCTGGTATAATTTATTTATATACATTTGAAACTAAATTTGTCTTCCAAAATGAGTTCATGGTTTTAACTCGATGTCATGCAATATATAGGCTCCTTAATTCTGATGTGATATCAAACCAACCGATAATCTTTCTAAATTGCGTAGCTAGAAATATCGCTATAAATCATGAAAGAATTTAAAAAACAAAATAGATGCAAAGAAGAAAATTGAAGAGCGATTTTTTAAACTCGATCAACAAGTAAAACGTGCAGGTAAGCGTTCGAGGGACGCTCCCCACCACCGCCTGACTGGCTGATCGCCAAGTGTACCTCCTCTAACCGAACTTTTGACGCATTTTGCAGATCGAACCCGTAATCATGAAACTCGCGAAACTGGATCAGGAATGAAGGACGTGTTTCAGCAGCCTTCTGAGACTGCTACCCTATTGCGAAAAAGGGAGCTGCCACAAACCGAAAAGGAAGCTTAGTGGTATATCCTTAAAACTTTAAATTCGCAGTGACTTTAAATGGTATCAGTATTTTAGGTGTAAATGTTCATTAGGGTACTTCATGGCAAGAAACGTCTTTTGAAGAAAAAAAAGAATCAGGTTTATTGGAATTGTTTAGGGCAGAATGATTTCGGGTTACTCCTTATTCCGAATAAACTAAATATTTTTGGCAGTTCAAGATAGAAATAAATACCTGTAATTCTATTAAAAATAACGTATTAAAAACATTTATATATACAATATAATGACATGTCTGTATTACAATATACTGACATTAATTAAAACAAAAATTGAAATTCTTCCGAAACTTTTTCATTAACAAATAAAGTTTAAGTTCTTTTGTTTTTAACTGCAATATATTAACCATAATGTCCTGTTCTAAAATTACAAATTTTTGCTTTTATTAACATTTCAACATGAATTAATTTCATTAAATTTTAATTAATATTTCAACCACTAAGTTAATGTCCTGTGAATAAAGCTGGTAATATTGATAATATTGATAACTCAGAACTCAATTCAAACAGAGAAAGTTAATCCAATCTCACAGCGAATTAGCTACAACCAATATTATTAATATTGGTAATATTGATAAATAAAAATAGTAAAATTAAAAATGTAAATTTAGTAAAATTAATAGTACTGAAGTTCTAATATATACTTACATAAGAGGGCGGATCAGTTTATAAAAGACATGGATTAAAAAGAAGTATCATGTAATATTTTACTTTTTTCCAAACGGCAGCACACTCGAAAGAAAAGTGAGGGAAAAAAAAAAAAAAGCATTAAAAGTGAAACAACGCAGAATCGTGTTTCGTGACAATAGCCCTTTTGGGCTAAAAATCTGAAGGCGTTCAAATTTTAATTTTAACAGAAAAGGCTCTGTTGAAGTTTAATATGGTTTATTACCAGAGATTATCAGTAGAAATGGCTCAGGTGGAATAGCGAGACATTTTATGAGATGCTAGAGGAATATACATTTAGAATATCATAAGAACGTTATATATCTTCTGTATATTTGAAAAGGGAAAATATATGTAACTTAACACATTACCGACCGGCCGTCGATTAATCGACGTTTGCTCCCTAGCTCTTACCGACCGGTCGTCGATTAATCGACTTTTGATCTTTAGAAAAAAGCACCGATTATCTGAATAAAGAATGCGAAATGCTTGCTGCTTGCTACTTGTCAATCTAACCTAACCAAATCTAACAGATAGATCAAAAGTCGATTAATCGACGACCGGTCGGTAAGCGCTAGGGAGCAAACGTCGATTAATCGACGGCCGGTCGGTCATGTGTTAATTATATAAAAAAATGCTAATGTTTTTTATTAACTATATCATGAATTAAATGCATATTTATTTAACTGAATCAGATTCAAAAGTAAAAAAGTAATATTCCTAAGAACCGCATTTATTGCTTTTAAATACCTTAGTTTGTCCATCAATAACAGACATATTCAGTTTGAAAGATATCGTACATTTTGCCGAGTGGCAACAGATTCGAATGAAAAATGAAACAACGCAAAATCGGGGTTCGAGTTTCGAAACTAATAGTCCACTAAGGCTAATAAATAATCATAAACTCGAATTACAGAAATCTTTCCTGGAATAAATACCAGTAAAATTAGTAGTTAGCCGAAGAGAAATTTCTTCAAAGCATGGCAAAATATCTTCGCAATGTAATGTAAAGCGGTTTTGCTACAATGAAATCTTTAATCTTTCCGCCTTTTCTGTCCCCTTAATTAACAACTTTTAGGTAACAATTTTAGAACACTACAAATTTTAATTCATATGTTCCATTAACGGAGGTTTATCTTTTAAGTCGTCCTCTGCGTGAGCAAAAACTTATTTCACGGTTCATTCTTTTTGCATCTAGTATCCAAAGACAGTATAGCTATAGATAGCATTACTTTATCTTAAAAAATAAGGTGATTAAAACATATTAATTGCATCCTATTTTGTTCCACAGTTTAGGTTAAGTGGTGATTTTTGCTGTATTTCACATGATTTTAAACTTACGATTAACTTCTAATCTTACATATTAATTGCAAGAAATTGAGATTCAAAATGCTACTTTTAACACCTTTAATTTCAACAGCACTTGCTGTAGAAGATAACAGTGCAACTGAGATCTTTAAAGAATTAGCTCAAACAATAATTACTCTTATTTCTCTTCAACAGTAAACCATGATGGCTTCGTTTCAACCTTTTCCTAGGTCATTCTAGACAGTTTTATTCTCGTCACAGCCTTCGTATTGCATTCCTTTGTATAAACGTAATGGAAGATGAATTTATGAATATTGCACTCTCCATTTCCTAACTATAATAGCAAATAAGCATGTGATTTGTATAAGCCTCTCTTCGTGTTTGATCTTTTTTAATGACTGGCGTTTCATTAGCAGCTTTCTCGTTTCTTTCTTTTTTTTTTTAATTATTATTATCTTGTTGCACTTTTGATGCATTGTTTACGAGAGAGGTTTAATGTTCTCTTGGAAAAAATTATGGCATCTATTGAAATCCAAAGGGTCCGGATCTTTTAAACTGAAAAATTTCTTTAAAAATGCTAGAAACGATCAGTAGATCAACCAGTCTTATAACAGAAATGTTCTTTTAAGTCCAGGATACTGATCTAAATCTTCTTTTACTTGTATAAGTCGGTATTAAACCGCAGATTGCGTTATAAATTAGATGAGGGGATATTCCTAGATCGAGCACAAGCAGAAAATAAAATAACTGAATCCTTTCCCCTGAAGCTGAATTCAGAATAAAACTATAAAGGGTATGTTGGAAATGGACTGAATCGGAACTATAAAAGCAGCGAAGCAGACACCTATCTCTTAAATTGCAATCATCAGGTATGTTACCCATGATAAGATTTAATTCGCAGACTTCAACTCAGACTGCTCGCATTTATAATTTCAAAAACACTGCTAAAATGGTTGATTTAATAGACACAAATAAAATATCAAATGTAGCTCTTGGTTCTGTGATTTAACCAGATGAGCATAACTAATTGCAGAAAATAATATAATTACAAATAAAAGAATTCTTAATAATTTAAATTATAATTATAGTTTATGTTTACAAAAGCGATTTACATTTCGCATACGGTTAAAATAGCAAAATTTAGATATTATGCTCGGTTGTTACTGAAATATCTTCCGAAGGTTTTCTTTGGGTAATAACGATCTTTCCCTGATAATCTATTTGCTTCCTATCAAAACATATGGCATTCGTTTCAATTCTTTTTCCAGTCAACAAACAACTCACCTCCACTTTTAGCTTCGAACTTGCATTATCTGATCCTCTTTCAGACCTGTTTGTTCATTGTCTTTCCATTTTGGGTGCAAAAGTCGTCTATGAATGTGGCTTTAAGCCGAGCCATGCGTGCACGTTTCACTCTGCTTCACTGCACTAGTTAACATATCAGAAAATTTGCAGTACAATTAAGGCATATTTCTTAGATTTTGTGACTCGTAATGAAACCAGTCCGAAGTATGCAGTCTTATTTTAAAATTTATTTCATTTAAGGACAAATCTAAATTTTATTCCTAATCTAATTTGTGCTAATTTAAAGATACACGTTTTGGTTACCATCGAATTCTGTTTGGGTACTGCTACTCGAAGGCTGAGTTGTTTTAAATTTAGTTTTATTTTGAAAAAATTTTATGCTTCATATAATTGAATCATAGACTGTGAACATATTTAAAGGAAAGAAGAGAAATGTTATTGAAAAATTATATCATGAAGCCTTTGATAAAGTGATTTGCAGATTTACTTTACAGAGTATTTGATTATTCACAGACGGAATATCTGACAGAGAATGTATGATTATTCATAGACGCAATTGCAACTTCGCATCGATGATATACAACTCAACAGCGCTAAAAAACGTCGACTTTTACCATACAGTCGACTGCCTTGAATACGCGAGTAGTTTAAATTTATTAAAATTTTGCTTTCGTATGAGATAGTAAAGCATTTAATATAATATAGCTGTGTGTTTAAATCGAACTGTAATTTTGCATAGTCTTTTTAATAAAGTTTTAATAAAGCCCATTTAGTAAGTATGAATGCGTTTCAGACCATTTTTGTCTTTTCGATAGAAATTGTGTATCACCATGCCGTGGCTTTTGACACTTATTAATCTTTTTTATTCTAAATGATGCAATTTTTACAACTATATTTGGCTTATTTTATATTGCATTTCTTATCCTAAAGCTCAAGAGAGGACTATATCTTATCAGAATCGTTTTCCAAAACCCTTGTATACTCTGTGAATGCGTAATGAAACTAATTAAAGAATGTAATGCGATAAAGACCAAAATAAAACGTATATTTAGAATTATAATTTGGATATTTCAAAGAAACGAAATTTCAATTTGCCATGTAAGATATTTAAGATCTGTATACACAACACATTTACAAAACTTCTGAAATTTTTTTAATCAGACCGAGCGAAATTCTCGAGTGGAATTCCTAGAAATGATTCAAAATCTCGGTTTCCTTTCATCAAAATATCGTGTGAGCGCTCATTTGCTTACTTGATGGATTTAGCACCTAAGGACTTCTGTCTCTTAAAGCCAAATTTCACCCATAACGGCACTATTTGAATGTATTTAAGGAATTTAGGAAAGTGTACTGAAGAAATACAAAATGAACAGCGTATTCATAAATTTATGAATGTGCAAAAAGAGATATATACGTGTAAAGGCTAACTAGCGACACAACGCTTTTCTTCAAAGCTCAATTATATTGTGAATTTAACCGTAAAACCTATTTGCATTGTGTATACATACACTTACAACATGTGTACCTGAAGAAAAATATTACAAAAATACGTATAAAGTAGGTTAGAACACGACGAGGTGACATGACAGCTGAGAATAGACATGTGGATTATTATATAATAAGGTCTGATGAACATTTTTAGAATATTTGATTATTCACAGACGTAATTCCAGCTGCTCGTCGATGATATACAACTCAACAGCGCTGAAAAACGTCGACTTTTATCATACAGTCGACCGCCTTGAATACGCGAGTAGTTTGTTCCCCTTCCCCAACTCGCTTTCCCGTTCTGGAATGCTGATACTACAGGGTGGGGAAGAACACTCATTTCGAAGTCAGGTACCATTCTCAGAGAACGATGGAGAAAAAATTTATGAAAGATTCGGAGCACGAGAGATTAATAGATCAAGCATATTTTTCTATCTCCCCCTCACCTACGCATTCGAAAATGCGGGGCGGGAGAGAATTCTTTCCCCTTTCCCTTTTAAAACTATCCGACTTCAAAATTTGATATTTGCGATTTCTGATTTTAAAGGGAAGAATGAGGTGGGTTGGAGGTTATGCATCACGATGTATTGTACACCATCGATTATCCGAGCTGAATCAAATCTGAATGAATTCAAATTATTAATTTTCTTATACTGACGTTTAAAATGTATTTTGGCATGTTTCCAAAATTTTTGGTCCATTACGGTGTTTATGTTATGAGACCGTGTCATTTATCGTTCTGGCGATCCAACATGTGTTGTCCTTACACGGAATATAAGCTATTTTAATTTATCGTCTCCAATTCCTGACAGATAACCGGTTTTCACAATATTGATAATCGGCGTCATGCAAGAGTTTTAATTTATCTTTCAAATTATAATTATCCTCCTTAACAAACTGAACGATTTAAAAGCGATAAATCAGCTCCTTAATATTTCGATATTAAATAGATTCATACTTTTGATAGCATATCTAATTGGCATAATTTAAAATATATTTATTTCATAATATATCCATTTGATAATTTTTATGAACTTATCCGGCACTATTATAATAAAAAAAAAGAGGTTTTTAGCACCATTTGTTACACATTTCGTTAAAATTAGTTAATTAAAAAAATGACGATTTTAAGAAAAAGAACTCATTTTTTCTAATATTACATGACGTACTTTGGGTACATAGAAATGCATTTTTCAAGTATTAACATGTACCCTAAATTGATTATTTGCCTACATTATAATACGGAGTTATTAAATTCACTGTTTCCCCTTTTTGAAGCAATAGGTTAGATAAAAATAAAATTCTTTCACATCCAGTTATCATAATTAGGACTAATACAGTCAGAAAGCAGACCTTTTTTTATCCATATTCAAACTAAAGCAGACTAAAGGTGAAGTGGGAAACGAGTTCGTAATAAGGGAGACGAAGACAGGTTAAGATAGCTAAATACAGAAATAATGATTCAGAGAATTTTATAACAAAACCCGAAATTAAGTAATTGCGTATTAGGAAAAGAACGATAAAAAAATTCGAAGACTTTCATTCAATACACCTCAGTATTTATCTTGAGTCTTGGCCGGTGTCTTCCCATATAAGTTTCAAAGAGTTTGGTTAACTGGTCATTCATATAAATCTAAGCTTTTCGGTATAAGTTAAATGTAATTCTTTTAACTTAAATATAAATTTATTGAAGGTTAAAACACTGTGGATTAGATAAGCATTTTTTCGCATAATTTTAACTTACTTTGTTCAAAAACTTACCTTATATACGATAGGTACATATGTCTGTTATGCATTCTTAGAACCTTAACAACCTTTTAATAGATGTCCCGATATAAACGAGTTTAGTTTAATCTTTTTAACATATTTTATTCTTCTGAAAATGTTTGTGAATAAGTGAAGAATGAAACTGTCTAGAAATCATCTTAGCTATATGAGGGAAGGCAATAAGGAAAAGATGAAACTTAAGTTTTTATGATATAGTTAGTATTTAAAAAGAATAAAAGTTCCTTTATTGTTCTTTTTTATAAATAAAATGAATGCTATAACTGTTGATGTCGAGTATATACAATTTCCTTTTTATTTCTATCTGATCCTTTAATTTTCAGTTTAAATATTACAGAACTGTAGATGTAAGACCTACTGACAATAACGTGGCTGTACGGTATGGATTAAAAGATTTGCATCACCTCTAACAACGGATTAACGAAATTTGTATTCCTGTTTTGAAAACAGGTGGATATCTTCAGTACAGAAGTTTATATCGATGTCTATTTAGTCTGTAAGACGTAAGAGATATATAAAACATATGCACAGACGATAAAAAATGAGGTAAATGAAGATTTGTGATTGCTCTTTTTACTGAATGCTGAATTATTTAAAGCAAAAGCAAAAAGTTTATTTAGGATTATTTCTGCTTGTAGAAAACATTAACGTTTTCTTTCCCAATGGCGGGCCCAAACCGTCCACAGACGTTGGCCACTACTAGGCCAGAAGCGGTGGTCATTTTATTATGGAGGCGCCTAATAGTTGGGCCATCTTTGCATCCTAAGAAGGGATGGACAAATACAATCATGCCTTTTCCAGAATTCGAAGCCGGGCCCTTTGGCATCGCAGTCGGTTCTCCTAACCACTATACCGTCTAGGCAGCGAAAACATTTGCATCCAAAACTGCAGCCAGAAACTAAAATTGTTTCATTGTTGCTGAACTTTGCAGTATATAAAAGGAATCAGTGAAACGCAATGATTCTCCTTTCTTACAATCGATGGAAAAAGTAATAAAAAACGAGTATTGGGAGATGATTTTGTTATGTGGTGAGAGTTATCGTAATGGCCAAGATGGCAAAGCAGTGTAGCGTACTTTCTGCCCTAAAAGATTTGGGCGACAGAAGAAATTGCGGCATTTCTGGTGTATGAACATTTGTTGCCTCTGTGAAACTGAAAATGCAATGAAATTAACAGTATATTGCATTACCAGTCTTCAGTTGCACAACAGAAATTGTAGCTTTGTATTTACCCTTCGCATTTCTGAAATAAATTCACTGTTGAGGAAGACATTTGCGTGTGTGATTTTTAAAATACGTAATGGTTTCTTTATGCAAATTTAAAATTTCAAGATATAGTTGAAATATAGTATCATATATGTATTTAAAATGTTTTAAGATTTAACTTGATGAAGTTATTTAATTATGTGCACATTTTGATGGGAAGGAACGTTGTTGTTTGTCGTAAATGATTTTATATTTTTCAGTTTAAATCAAGCAGAATAGATTCTTAAAACATGCTCCCCTCCCAGAAACAACCACTTTTTTTTAAATCCCTTCCAATCCTTTCGATTAAAATTTTCCTACTGTATGAACGTTTGGCGTTAGTTCTCAAACAGGTTGACGTGTAATCTCGGATATGAGCTATTTCCTCCCGTTCGATGCCACCCGCAGTCGAAAAAAAAAAAGGAATTAAACCGGTTAAAGTGAGAACAAGAAAATGAAACTGCGGCCACATAAACCTTGGAACAGCCTCTCCGGAATGTCATGCCCGAAAGGAAGTTAGTTATATGCTCGAAAGGAGATCGTTTTCCTTTTACGTTCTTCTTTTACTATTTTCATTATTATTATTATTATTATTATAAGTTGTTCATACTGTTAAAGATGCCGAGAAAATGTTTTTCGAAGTTCTAAGAATGATCATAAAATTATTTATGTTCTCTGCAGAATATTCTTTTTATTAATCGTGTAAATTTCTTACGTGAAAAGTAAAACTAATTGTGTGAGCGACGAAGACGTATATTGGCATTATTTTAAAATATTAGTTTGGGTAATATAGCTGTCGGTGATTTTCAAAGTAATTTTGCAAGGAATTTATAGGCATTTAATTAAAGATTTTCTGTTGCAGTAGATTAGAACCATGTTTATCCGAATTAACTGGGAAGGAACCGCATCGGGTAAACAGCTATTTTGGGCAATTAAAAGTAGGAACCTTCTATATATAACCTTTGACCATCCTGAGAAAAAATAAAAGCTTGAATGCAAACCGATTGTTCACTGGCGGATCTCAATTGTAAATAGAAGATTTAAGATTGGATGCGAAAAGGAAGCAATCCAAATATATATAAATAATTTAGAGTATGAAATGATGTCTTACAATGCAGTACCACAATTCTCACATCATATTGTTACTAAAATTGCTATTAGGAGAAGAAAATTCACATTATGAAAGCCTTAACATTGAATTTTAATAGTCTTCATTTTGAGAAATAGTTTATTGTCAGAAATTAAATGAAACCATAAAAATAATTTTAAAAAAATTAATCTCACCACCGTACCCAAATTTCAGTTTGGAACCTGAAACTTTTTAAGCTAAATCGTTACAATAGACTTCTTAGTTTAAGAACGAATCTCCAGAAATTCGAGATACAGAGAATAAAATCATGAATTCAGGGTGATTGCTCAAAATAACAATGAGAAATCGTACGACAGAAACTGGTTAAAATATAGGCCAATCATATATTAATGTTACAGGAAACCTTTTCCTTATTTAATGAAGAGAAGATTTAATTATTCCAGAAGTTAAAGGCTTGCAATAAATATTTTTCGCAGATGATGTAGCAACAGTTACTCCTTTGCCAGGATAAGAAATTTGGGTCCTGAAAATAATAGCATATGATTTAAAGCGTTAAAATATAAAAAAAAATTCCGATTGCAATGAATTATACTCTTAAGTAAAAGGAGCAGCAATTTTTTTCCCCTCAAAGAGCGCGAGCAGTCATACAAGAATGGGAAGGGGAGAAATCAATGAATACTTCGTTTATGAAAATATCCCAAGAGCTCTGCACATCTCAAAGCAGCCTCCACAGCTAATTGATTGATATAGGTTAAATCAGAAAGTATCCCGGTTACACACATAATCATAGCAAACGATTTTATTGACATATATTTACTTGTAAAGCTTTTAAATTAAACTTTAATTATCCAAATTTCTTGTCATACACCATAGATGCTCTATATGAGATCCTTTCGTGAACGTGGCACATTTCTAGCTTACGCATTGTGAAGCATATCGGATGTGATAGATGACTAAGATTATCACATCCGATATGCTTCAAAATGTAGGCATGAATAAGGAGGATTGTTGTTCTTTCAAGGCATGAATAAGGAGGATTTTTGATTAATTAAAATCGAATGGCTGTGGTGGCACAAAAAGCGATATCTTAAAAAAAGAGAGAAAGAAAGAAAAGTTTTAAGAATTTTAAAGGGAGGTGAGGAACGCATTTTCTTTTGCTGCTTTGGACTGCATAGTGTATGTGTTTCACTTGAAAAAAAGATCTCACACAGAGTATAGTTAACGTGTGACAAGAAATTTGGATAATTAAATTTGATGTATCACAGGTTAATATGCCCCGATTACATTGTTATAGGAGGATTCGTTCTAACTTATTCTGTGTATTATAAAGAATTATAGCGTTCTTCACTGCGTGCCGTTATTGTTTAAGTTAGCTCAGGGCTTAATTTCTAAAAGCAGAAGTGCCGGAGACCTATGGAAAACAGTTAGGAAAGAGGAACAAGAGTAAATAAATAAATAAAATGATTATTAAAATCATTAATAACTTTAAAATTAAATAGCTAATGATTATCAGATTAATCAAAAATTGTTTAATTATATTAATATTTATTCATTATGGTTTAATTGATAATTATTATTTAATTAATTCACAATTAATTTATTATTATCTATTTAAATAATGAAAGATTAAAGTTATTAAATAATTAAAATTAAATAAAATGTAAAGAGAAAAATTAAAATTTATTAAGCGATTTTTAATATAACTTTATTGTTAAAAATAAAATTTTCGAGATAAAATTTCTACTGAAATTGTTGTTCGGCGATATAAAAGAAGTGCCGGAGACTTCTTATTCAGGGCTCAGGTGCGCTCCGGCTAGAATTAGAATTTTTTTCAAAAACTAAGTAGTACCGAAGCCGGGCTCCGGCTCAATTTAAGCTCTGAGTCAGCTCATGCAATTGCAAAATCCCTAAATGAGGAAAAATTAACTCTGAGTAAGGAATTATCGCATTCTTCCGTGCGTACTATTGTGAAATCTAGAATAAGTAATATTAAGCATAGCATGCTGGGAACTGAAAGACCCATGATTCGAAATAAAAGAACAATGAAATTTTTTAGCCGAAAAGGGGCTTTAGACCAAAGGGACTATTAACCTCGAAATGGGATTTTACGTTGAATCACTATAAATGGTGTATCACTTTTCAAATTGTTGCCACCAAATATTATTGCCAATTAAATAATGAAGAATATGCATGAATGTATGAATTTTTTTTTAATGTGAAAAAATAACATTATCTATAGAGCCAACAAATTCTGAATAACGTAATCATCTACCCGAAGTTGTGTACCTGGAAGCCCGAATTTTGAATTTAGAATTGGTTTTATTATCTATTTCGTATTTTGTAAAACTTTAATGAATTTTCAATTAAGAAACTCAATGATTTGAAGCAAGCAGTGGCAACATTGTACGGAATAAAACACTTTTATCGCAAATCTATCTATTGAAAATTCTAAAGATATGTTGCTTTTAAATATCTGGTGATTTTACTGTTGAATTGAATTTTATGTAGCGTAAGTGCAAAGACTATGATATTTAACAAATAAAGTTAACACACAAAACGTTAATAATAAAAAGACAAAAAACCTTTCTTCTGGCCATCTTAGTAAAAAAAAACAAAAACTGAACAGTTATGATAAACTGAGAAAAGTGTGGAAAAAATATAAAAATACATGCCAACAGTTAATATTGCATCAGGAATTCTAAATTTTTTTAAATTAAATAAAAATTTTGTGATTTTGTTGTTGAAGTGTATATGGCAGGAATGGGCATAAGTCCATCGTGATCGACCGGTGGAACCAGGACATTTTGGGGTGACCGTCTGAGACGCGCATACTAAAAGAAATATATTTATGGAACATCGACGCCAGCTAGACTGGAGAATCGGCTTTGCACAATCGATGCGAAGTGTTTAAATGATTCAATGAATGTGTAGACGACACATGTGTACCTTCATTGGAAGCGCACACTAACGCGTAAGTACATACATCGGTTACAGATTCATCGGTTCACGTATGTTCGTTAAAAAAGGAGGTACATTAAACAAAGAGAAATGTTATGATGAAATAATAAAATTTCTCTCCAAATTTGAGAGACGTTTTCAAAATTTACTAGAGTAGATTCAATTGTTACATTCATGCTTTACCCATTTAGCAATGCTGATGTGGAAAAAATAACTGAAAACATAATAAATTATATATTCTCTTTATGTCTTGAGTAAAGCTAAATTTTTCTCCTTCAAAATGACATAATTTTAAAAGCACATAGTTCAGAACCTAAGAATAACTTCTGAAATCTAATGCACAAAGTAAAGTATCCTAATTTAAAAAAGAAAGTTGCATTTCATTTAACATCGTTATTTGGTTCTACCTACCTATGAATCTGCATTTTCAACGATAAATATAATTAAGAAAACATATCGTTCCCATCTCACAGATGACCACTTGCAAGATTAGCAGTTAGATACACAGTCCAATCACATTAATGTGACCATCTGTCAAAAGCCAGAATAACCACCTTTCGCAGAGCGGACTGCTGCGAGACGTGCAGGAAGAGAGTCACATAGGTCCCTGAAGGTGTTCTCTGGGATGTTGAGCCATGCCGACTCTAATGCCGTGGCCAGCTGCGCTAGATTACGCGGTTGAGGATCCATGGCGCGAACAACTCGATCGAGATGGTCCCACAGATGCTCGATTGGGTTTAAGTCAGGTGAGTTTGCTGGCCAGGGGAGGACGGTAAACTCATCCTGGTGCTCTTCGAACCACGCACGTACACTGGCAGCTGTATGGCACCTCGCATTGTCCTGCTGGAAGATGCCATCATCCTGAGGACAAACAATGCGCATGTAGGGGTGAACATGGTCCGCAAGGACAGATGCGTACTTGTATTGATCCATTGTGCCTTCCACAATGATCAGTGAACCTAGAGAATGCCAGGAAAACATTCCCCAGACCATAATGCTCCCGCCTCCAGCTTGGACCGTTCCGGCAATGGTTGCAGGGTGGTTCCTTTCAGAGGTTTCACGCCTTATACGCCAACGTCCATCTGTCCGATGGAGCATAAAACGCGATTCATCCGAAAACGCAACCTGTCGCCACTCAGTGGACGTCCAGCTGCTGTACTGGCGTGCAAATTCTAGCCTTCGCCGTCGATGAACAGCAGTCAGCATAGGTGCACGAACCAGGCGTCTGCTTCGGAGGCCCAGACGCAGCAATGTTCGCTGAATAGTACTTTGGGAGACACTTTTGGTAGCCCCTTGGTTCATTTTGGTGGTCAGTTGCTCAACGGTAGCCCGTCTATCTGCCCGAACGCATCTCCGCAACCGTCGTTCGCCTCTGTCATCTATGGCCCGTGGTGCACCACATTTGCCACGTCGCTGATTTTGGACAGTCCCATTTTGCCATGCACGGTACACTTTTACCACGGCGGCACGCGAACAGTTCACAAACTCAGCCGTTTCGGAAATGCTTCCACCCTTGGCCCGAAAGCCAATGATCATGCCCTTTTGGAAGTCGGATAAATCGCTTCGTTTCTGCATTACGCCAACGATTGAAATGTTTTCCGAAGCCCTCACACACCCTTTATATACGCTCAACTGCACTGTGCTGCCACCTGCCTTCTGTGATTGGTTATTTAACTCTGACATGGAAAGTACGTGGTGGTCACATTAATGTGACTGGACTATGTAAATATATACCCAGGTGTTCAAGATTGGCAGAAAGTATATAGACTAAGTCTTCTACTAACTATTACTACGCGAACTAACTTTAGATAAAAATGATTTATTTTTTAATGCATTTTGAATTCTCTGATAAGAAGTGCGTCATTTGAAATTATTATTTTTACTTTTGTATCTGGCGTTTTGATTTAAACAAGGTTTTAAAAGAGTAAGTTTCTTGAAGGTAGGGTTTGGTAGATAAATACGTATTCCGTATTTATTATTAAGTCATAATAAATATTGTAGACCTTTTTTTAGCTCACCACACCTATGCCACTGGGTGGACCACAACACCTTAAAAAAAATCAGAAGTAGCCCGTATCTTGAAAGAGTCTGCCCATCTCTGATATATGGCGTAAGTGTGAAGAAAATGATTAGAAAAAATAAAAATAATAAATGAAGCTAAAAAGGCAGAGCAAATGAGTTAACAGGAGTTGAAAGTAGCCGAAAGACTATGAGCTCAGCCGAAAGCGAAAAAAAAACTTCTAACAAACCCTTCTGGGCGACCGTTAAAATTTGAATCCTTTCCGAATTTTTTAAAAATTTATTGTTATTACTATTATTAGTCCAAATGAGCTTTCTCCCTGAAGGATTATTGTTTTCGTTCTGCGATTTTGCGTTGGAAACATTAAAAGTCTGAATCACTTTTCAAACTGTTGCCACTAAATCTTGCAGCCCTGTATTATAAATAAAGAAATTAAATAATGAAGAATCTGCATAAATGTATATACTATATTTCTCCAAATGGGATAAAACACCGGTACCTAGAGCCATCCAATTTTGAATAACGTACGTTTCTACCCGAATATGCGCATCTGGAAGCCGAATTTGGAATTTGGAATTTGTTTTATTATCTATTTCATATTTTGTAAAACTTTAACGAATTTTTGATGAACAAACGCAAACGATTTAAAAGCGAGCAATGGCAACCTTCTACGGGGGAAAAAAATACCGTTTTATGTAAAGCGCAGCCAACTGCGTATCGGAAATTCTAAAGAAAGACTCATTTTAAAATTGTTTTGCGATATTGCTGTTGAAATGAATTCTATGGTTTAAGTGCGAAGAGCATGATATTCAATAAATAAAAGTAACACACGGAACGTTAAAAAACGTCCCTTTGGACGTAATTTTAAATCTGAAACCTTTCAAATTTTTTTTTTTTTTTTTAATTTTCTTTCTTTCTTTTTTTCTTTTTCTTAAATCTTTGTTGCGTCGTAAAAGCTCTACAATTTTGCAAAGAATTTTCTTCCAAACGTAAACCTGTCTTGTTTCGCGGTTCAAGCTCAAAAAAATATCAAATAGATCGCAAGAATACCTTAACATGTCGACGTACGGTTTCCCGAAGTTATTCCATCGGTGAGGAAAACGAAATTTCACATTTTTTCACGTTGACGTACATTATTTTTTAGACGTGTACTTACTTGCTTGTTTACTTTATGACGAAGATAATAAATAAAATGTTATGAAATTCTTCACTCATGTTTAATTACAATGATTACCATTATCTGGAGCGCTGAATATTTCTCAGAACGAGTCCATGGGCATTTCTGAGCGTGATTCGAATAATGAAGCAGATAAAAAGTTAAATTTCTATTTGTGCGCAAACATAAAGTACCCAATAGCTCTAGATCATCTTGTTCTGCCGAGCAAGACCTGGGATATTAATCTATCAATTAAAAGAAAATTATAATTTGCTTTTGCAGGTTCTATATTTCCGCGAGAAATGCCAATTTTATCATCATAATCCTCTGTCAATCTTATCATCATCATTATGCCATTAAAAGAATAGAGTACTTGGACCGTCCGTAGTTTTGATTACAAAATGATTTATCTTGCTAGTAATTAATTCTTTCAATTTAAGAAATTCAAAATAAGATATGTATATGCATCTTTACTTTTAAAACTGCTGAAAGTAAGAGCTGTATAGTAAATTATGCGTAGAAATAAAAGTTTTTATTCTTTTTTAAGCAGCATAAACGCAGTAAGGTTGAAAAGCAATATCAAAACGATATTGTGAAATATAAATTGGCTTAAAATATTCTTGCGTGCGTACGGGTTCGTTATATATTGGATGCACAAGTCGTTGAAAAGTTAACAAAAATTTATTCTTTCCACAAGAAATAAATCAAAATGCGGAAATATTTCTTCAGAGATATTTGCACAATATCACAATATCTCAAACATTTAGCAAAACTCAATTAAAAACAGATAAACTAATTCTACCTTACAGCGAAATCGCTACAAGAAATAACAGCATTAAGTAAACAAACGGCAGTTCGCTTTAAACAGATACAATTACAACTGAGATGAGGTGCTTAACTTCGGCTTTTATAAGCTTTTTAATTAATTACTAGAACATTCTGGTAAAACCTCGATTGTTGTGGATGGCAACAGCAATTACGAGATATTTATTTATTAAATATTAAATGCACGCTCTCTTTTATTTTTACTTTTCCGACGTAGCTTTCACTTCAAAAGTCGTCTGCGTTGCATGGGAAAATAAAGCAATTTTAACTACAATTCCAAATAAATATTTAAATAAATAGGAAATCCGTAACAATATTATTTATAATCATAATTTTTATTTGGAAAGTATGCCATTTCCCAGTTTATCCCATTTTCTACGCATTCACGATAGCATTTAGACCACCATAACTTCGGATAATCCCTATTCCTACTATAAAATTATTCAAGTCCTTTGAAAACAAACTTTTGTAATTTTCTTCATTACTGAATGTTCTGAAGTCAGAATCCATCTGTGCCAAACTGCGATTTTTGGCTATTAAATGCAACTCGCGTTTAACAGATAGTCCTTTAAATTTTTTTAAGTTATATAATTGGAAACAAACTTGTGTTACAAAACACATTTTAGAACGCAGTAGTTTAATTCTTTAAGTTTTATACAGCGTATAATAAATGTAGAGCAATTTCAAGCTACGCACCATTCGTTAATTCGCACCATTCGCATAATTCGTACAGTCAAATGAATCTGCGAATTATTAAGATGGCGATCCTAATTTTAGATCAAGTAGTGGCTATCAGTACCCCCAAAAAAGAGCAAAAATGATCAAAAGCATGCTGCATTATTGATATACTTCAAATCTTGTTGAAGGGTATTAATGAAACTTGCATTAAACAAAAGCAAAACATATTAAATGATCTAGATTTTTTTAGATAATGAATTCGTTAAATGATTTAAATGTTCTTCATGTTAGTACATGTATAGAAAACAAAAAGTAATTTTAGGCAAAACTCGGGTAAAATTTGTTTTATAGTAACTTTTGCACCTTCTATGGTAATTCCTTCTTTGTTTTTTGCTCTTCAAAGGAATGCGTAGGGGCTATTCAAATTCATTAAAAATACGAAACCGCTATTTATATATTTCAAACATTATTTTTTAATCTTCAGAACTGACCGCTTCTTTTAAACGATATGCATAATTAGCTGTGGCTCTTAATATACCTGAATTTTAATATGTGGCTTCCACTGGCATGGATTTTTCTACTTCTCATCATTATACAACTCATTTTTGCTTGCAACACGATTTGATGCGTTAAAGCTATCATCAGTGCATTTAGTATTTCGGAACAGAACTCTTATTCTGACTCCGGGTATCGAAAACTCCAGCTGCCTGGATCACAGGTTCTTCCTAGAACAATTTTAAACTTAATTATATACGAGTTTCAATCTTTGTATGTACGAATTTCAATTTTTTTAATATGTAGCTTAATTATTTTAAGTTAATAAAATTAAATAATTAATTTTTTTAATAAAAATAGCTTCTGATTTTGCTTTATAATAATAAAAGAAATCGTATTGTTTAGTCACGTGTCATCGATTTCTTTAATAAAAACAGATCTTTAGGCTGTTCGAATACGGTAAAGCACGCTAGAGCTATCTACTTAAGGGAAGGGATGCCTTCGAGAAGGACTTTTAGGGAAGACTGGGTTATTCACGTTACACGTGGAGAAAACCACGAAAGCCGTACATGCAACGAGCCCGTTCGCCCAGGTCGAACTCACAGTGTTCAGCTGTCTTAACTGTTCAGCCACTTGATGGTGCTAGAAGATCATTAAAGCTGACAATGCTGTTTTTGGCTCTTAAAAGAGAACATTTTACGTACTTGCAAATGTAACTTCTTCATATTTATATGCAAGCGCGAATGTGCAAAATTCATGTATGAAATAAAAGTATCAACGTACTTTATAAACTGAAGCCATAATTTATTGCAACCCTTAATTATGAATCAATAAGGTGTTTCGTGCAATATAATTAACATAAGAATTTTATCGCGAGATGAATTTTCTCGAATTTTAGAGATTTTGTTAGATTCCACGAATATCAGATTTTTCCATGAATTTCGGGCTTTTCTTATTATTTTTAATTTCGAGTATAATTGTTAAATTACATTTAAATTAATTCCTACACAAAAATACATTATAAAGTTTCTTGTTATAAAATCCAAAGTAGAATTTTGGATTACCCTAGATTTTGCTAATAACGTTGTTTCCTCAATCGCCCTTCGTTGTCTCTTCAGTGTCTTCGAAGTCTGTTGTCTATCCGACAAGCAATTTTGATGTCAGATCATGCCCCCCCTTTTTTTAACAAAGGAGAGTGCTACTTATTGAAAAAAAAAAGACCTATGTGTATATAATAACATAATGTATAAAAACGTCTTTGAATTAAATAGTAATTTTGATTTAAAATAACAGTGTTCAGTACCTTTTCAGAATTTGATTGATTTATAAGTGCAATTTTCAGTAAAAGAATTGTATAATAAAATATTTGGTTAACTGTTAGTTGTTTGTGTTATTGCTTCGTTTCTAGTAATCGTCCCCAGCCCCAAAAAATGTTAATATAAATTCTGGAACGCAAAATTTGTTGCTAAATTGTTAGTGTAACTCCCAAGATTTTTACGAATTTTCATTACTTAAAACCCCGCGAAGTTTGCCTTTTTTCCTATATGCTACGATAAAATGAGTGTCCTAATTTTAATTAACATCCATCAGTAATTTATCAAAATAATTTTGTAACAGTTCCACTTTCATCTAATTTCTTTGCTTAGTAACGAGAAAAAGGAGGGTTTACTTCGGATTTATAATAAATGATTTGGTCTGTCGAGAAGGCAAAAAAATATAACTGCTATCCTAATTTTTTGAATTTCTAGATAGGCTGAAATTCTACTGAGTTCACTTATTTGCAGTTCTACTGAAAAAAATTTTCACCTACGTAAAACGTTTGAAATCAAGTTGGGATTGAAAGCGATAGACTAGATACGCTCTACCTGGGCATACACACTCCAAGAAGGTACGAACTTTCTTTGATTTGACCTCAAACGTTATTATGAAGAAGCTCTCACCTTTCCCCTTCTCTCCTGCTTGTGCACCGTGGCCCGAGAGATTAATGGAAAGAGAATGTCTTGTTTACGGAAGAACGCGACTATCATTACTTGGGCCGCAGAAGGTCGTCACGGGACAGCTGCTCTGCTTACGACCATGTTCCAGATTTCGGACAAAGAGGTCTTGGACTGATTTTAGTAAGGTTTATCAGTAAAGGTATAAATACGTGATCAATACGAGTTTAGTGTCATTCATCTTAAACAGTTTTAAATATAGTATTTACTCCAAAATAAGATCCCAACCCCATCTATATTTTAGGATAAATTTTAAGAAATAAAAATGTATGTGAATATTTGATGTAGCATGACTGTGATCAGAATTCCGATTAGAATAAAAGGCAAGCTATCAAATTAAAGACAATATTTATTCAGGAAACCTCAATGATGCATTACCTTCTGTTTGTTTTCAGGCATACCAGTAACCAGTATAGAGGATGCAAGTTTCGAATCTCTCAACAAAACGTGGCTATTGTAATTAGCGGCGCTTTTCGCAATTTATTTATGCAGGAATTACCAAACAGCGTGATTATTCTGCATAGTACGATAATAAGTCCTTTGTACTTGAAAAGTGATTCTCGATCTTACTTATGCTCATACCTTTACACTTTTCTTAAAAAAACATAAGACAAAAAGTAAAGAATAAAAATTTCTAAGTTACGGAATCCAATAAGCATGGAATAGGATGAAGGTGCCAGTTCAACTGAAGATAAGTTAAATTTTTTGTTGATGAAGAACGAAATTACGTCTATGCATAGATTACTTGATGATAGAGTGAAGGAAAGCAGTGATGAAGATAATGATGGAGTGAGAGATGTAAGAAGGTGAAACATCAGGGTGATAGATAGTGAATGTGAAAGCCACAGTGATTCCCTAGAAGAGACAGAATTCGGAATGGATATCGCGCTCCGAATCCGAAGAAACGACGCAAAGAGTACCGTTTGTATTCCGGGGCAAAAGCCGCAGTACCGCAAGTATCTTCAGGCATAAAAAGAACTGTCAGATTTCTTTCAACTTTGTGTGAAATCCTTTTAACGTAGCTGTAAGAAATTCATCAAATATGCGGAAAATTGTCTCGAGTTGCTGGTTCGCCCGAACGAAAAAGGTCTCGAGTGCAAAGTGTTGAACTTTCTCATTCTGAAGTTTTATTTATTAAAAAAAATCGTATCATAAGGCTATACAAAATTTTGTAATAGAAATATAGCCAAAAAAAAAAAAAGAAAAAAAAGAAGAGGGGTCTTATCAAAAAAAAAAAAAAGAAAAAAAAAAGAGGGGTCTTACTTTCAAGTAAATACAGTTGTAGAATCGAATATACTCTGTTCAAAAAAGCCGAAGAGAGCTGCATCGTAGCCATAAAACAGTTTTTATTGCAATCACAAGAATAATTTGAAAAATATTTTTTATTTTCTCTCTCAGATAATCCATTTTCGTAATGTTGTTTCACGAACACATTTAGAAATGAATACTGATTTTGATCAGTTCGGGTTCCTTGCGTATGAAAACTCTTTCTTTGACCCCAAGCGTCTTTCATTTTTGCCTTTACCAAAATGCTATATTACATCGGAAATTTCACCGCTGACTTTTTCTCGATTAAATTTTAATTATGATGCAAAATTTTATTTTTTTCACAAATTTGACTATTTTAAGAACCTCTGTTTTATCAAATCACAGGTCCCTTAAATTCGTATCATCATATATATTCAAATTTCCATTAGTGAATACGTTGATGTTTGACGTACATTGTATAAAGAGATTATTCCTTTCGTTATTAAAATCTGTCCAATGTGCCTTATGGGTACAACTTACAGGTTGTTTTCTGCTTGGTCTCGCTATATGGCTGCTTTTTTTTTTTTTTTTTTTGTGGCTTCTGTCTTACGTAGCATAAATATGAGCCATTTTCTCTTAAAGTGTCCTCCACGAATACATTCCTCTATCTTACACAGTTATACACCTGTGCGTTGCTATATTAAATGAAACCAATCTTACACCTAAAACATTTTCAAGCATAAAACAATTTTTTCATCAAGCACATTGACATATTAATTGAAATCGCATTCAGAAAACAAGGAATCAAGTCTAAAATACTATTGTTTAGATCATTTTTTCAGTCAGCCTTGACTCGTAGAGTCGATTACGCTTTTCGAAGTAGGAAAGAGTAAAAAACATCAGCGAGGCCCTCCAAAGCATTCGAATTCCGGACCTTATAATTACCAGCCGGACATGCTTCCAGTTATGCAACGAAAGTATGCGATGAGGGGGGGGGAGAATTTCTTTATACACTATCTCGAGCAGATCAGCAAGCAATTCGCTTATCCAACAAAATCGTATCTTCTTGCTACCATCTGAAAATTGCCATATGATAACACTAAAAGTTTTGATAAAGTATTCGCTTAAAGTTTCCATTATATTTAGGCTTTTAATATACGCTGAGAAAAGAGAGTAGTTCTGTATCTCTTGTTCTAGTTGTTAATCGATAAACTTTAAAATGCAGTCTTCATGTCATGAGTTAGAATATATATGAGATTTACATAAAGCACTGCGCTAGGACAAAATCGAACTTAATCTGGAATGTCTTATCGAAAATGACATTTCTTTTTCTTAGATCGATATTACGCCTTAAATCATACTTAAAATCAATTTTTGTATGTAACTAACATTTCTCACGTTAAGTTTATTTTTGTATCACTTAAGGTACCGAAAATCGCAACTGTGATATTTTGTTTATTTATGTAACACTCACATAATTTCTGTTTTCAAGGTATATATATTATATAATATTCTTGGTCTTGGGATATTTATAAGAAGATAGTCCCCAGTAGCAAAAGTAGATAATAGTGAAAAATAAGCTGACCTGCTAAAGAATTTTGCCAGTGTTAATCTGGATTAGATTGCATTATTCAAATTAGACAAAATACATGTCAGCTATATTATTAAGTTTCATCCCAGTTTAAACCGACAGGTGAGCAGTCTTACAAACTTTAAAAATGCTTCCATGCTGCAATCACAAACTTCCATGCCTTACTCAGTATTCAAACTTGGACTCAAACGACATGATAATCTATCGTGTGCATTAATCATCATATCTCCCGATAGATGGGGGAGAGGTGCATTCGTTTGTCCCTCTTACTAAGTGGTTCTGAAGCAGAAGGCTTTGAAGATTTTTGCATATGTCTCTAACATCTGGTGACTAAGAACTGTGGCAAGTCTGAATCCTAACTCTTCGAGGAAAGTGGAAATAAATGAAAACGAGAACCATGTTCTGGTCACAACACAAAAACAGTACGGATTTGCTACCAGCGGAATGATTGGATTCAGTGATGTCTTTGTGATTTTCGCCGTATACAAATAAGTTTTTCTCCAGAACTTGGAAATCTCTTCCACGAAATGTCCCACTCAGCGTAGTTAAATAGATTGCAGGTGCTTTGCCAAAGCTAATCTCACTTCCCTTTCCCCTCCCGTTAAGAAAGTATTAGTTTTTGAAATCCAGAGACCGAATGACGGCTGAATACTAGGTTCAAATGGAAAAAGATATTCTGTCCGTCCATTTTTCTTCCTTCCCTTTAAGAATATGCTTTTTTGAGCTTTTTTGCTTAAATTGGAACATAAATATTTTTCATCTTCTGGTATCTGAATTTTTCATAGGCATAATTTCTTATTTGTCTGTGAATGAAAGAAGAGGATTTAACTGTATGAAAATACATTTAAGCATATCTATATTCAAATATGTATCATTGGTACAGTTATTTTTTCAAAGCTGTAATTAGTATACATACTTATGCTAGCTCTTGTTGCTCTTTAAGCATTCATCTAATAGCATCTAATAGCTAAAAGCCTATGTATTATACAGTGTTTATGGCTTATTATACTATGTTGCAATAGTTAATACTGTGTTTGTGGACAGTCTGTTAGTGATTTTAAGCTAGACATTTAGCACTTTTACCATAAATATGATCCTAGAAATCAGGTATTATTTAAGATATTATTTGACAGAGATGGTCAGGCGGCGGCTGATGAGTAGCATGCCTTTTTTAAAAGTTCTTTTGTGCGAATTAAAATGTATTATTATTATTATTATTATTATTATTACTACTACTATTATCAATGACTGCTGATTTCCAAACTGCGTATATATGGTGCATGCATTTTTTTCAAATGCCTATTCATGGACGCCTACAGAATTCTGATAAATTTGTATTACATTTGAAGTCCTTAAATTTCCTAGAAAGCATTCCAAAGAGCATTTTAAATTACTTATGTATGTGATCTTAATACATCCGTTTTTGATGTTGCTGTATCTGCAACGCGGTTGTTAAACATATTTCGAATTAAGTGTGACTACTGTCATGAAATAAGCAGCGTTTCTTCTTACCAGAGCATATTTCCAAATATTGTCGAAACAAATTAATGTGTTGGTTGTCGCGCCAACATACATCTTGAATTGACTGTCGTTTGAACAGAAGCTGCCACCTCTGGTTTAAGACATTTGTTCAATGAAGGATTTATAAGCAATATAAAGAAACTTCTGTCGAATCGCTGCTGTTGTACTAATCAAATACTCGAATTCGTATAAACCTACAGCTTAGTTACACATTGGCATTCTACCTGCAAGTTTATTTACTTGACATTTTTTTTTTTTTGAAGAGGGTTCTATTTGTCTTTGGGGGGGGGGAATCTGAAAGGTTTCAGATTGTTCTTCGCACTTTAAACCATAAAATTCAGTTCAACAGCAATATCGCAAAATAATTTTAAAATGAGTCTATCTTTAGAATTTCTGATACACAGTTCCGCACGCTTTAGATAAAAAGGGGTTTTTTCCCCGTAGAGTGTTGCCATTGCTCGCTTTTAAATCGTTTGAGTTTGTTCATCAAAAATTCGTTAAAGTTTTAGAAAATATGAAATAGATAATAAAACAAATTCCAAATTCTGGCTTCCAGATGTACATATTCGGGCGAAAACGTACGTAACTCAAAATTGGATGATGGCTCTAGGTACCGTTGTTTTATTACATTTGGAGAAATAAATATACATTAATGCAGATTCTTCATTATTTAATTTCTTTAAATATAATACAGGGCTGCAATATTTTGTGATAGTCCTTCAGGGACAAAGCCCCTTTGGACTAAAAAAAAAGAAAAAAAAATTGAAATTGATCTGTATAAAATATGAAGCATCATAGCAGTTATGAGAAATTCATTAAGTTGATTGTTAGTATGAAGCATAATTGCTGTGCTATTGGAATTCCTTTTCCAGCAATTATAAATAACAGGTTTTGACTGGGTGTAAACTATTTTAGTCTATTAGGGTTTGAGGATGATGTAAATATTAGAAGATGCCTCTAAATTGTTTATGATTTTGTCATTTCCTCTAAAAATGGAAAGAAATAGTTTAATATTTAAATTTATGGTAGAGATAGGCAAATAAAGCAAGTTTTGAAGGGCGATGCATATATGTTGGTTCGTTAAGAATGGCAATGTGCTCAAACTATGTCCCCACAAGCAGTTGCAAATTGAGTTAATTTTCTGCTTCGTTTCACTTTTAGCTTGACAGATGTGATGAAGCTATCATATCACATGTAGGACACGTTTTTGTGACGTATGCAGATCAGTGAGCCGGAATAAAACGTTCGCTATAGCGTTTAAGATGGTCTGTGTAGTAATAATAAAAGGTTGTAGCCGTTAAGCTTGTGTAATTGTAAGCTATTAACCAATGTTAATTAACCTAGAAATATTCAGTTCTGAGGTTACACATTTTATTCAGAAAATCCAAAAAGTTAAAATATATTTCTTATTATTTAAAGAAAACTTTTAAATATGTTATTAAATAAGAGTTTCAATATATTGTTAATCTGCAGTACATCTCACTACCGTAAAATTCCATTTTTTTCTACTAACACTTATAGAAAGAAATATAAATTGATATGAGTATAATATTGGTGAGTATTCAATTAACACGTATAAATTATTTCTCTCGCCTTCTTGGCATGTCTTCGTGATTTAGTGGTCAGCACGCTCGGCGCGTATTCGAGAGGCCCGTGGTTCGAGTCCCGGCGAGGGCATTGCTCCTTTTTCATGACTCCTGCTTTCAAAAAATACTTAATGTCTCTACACACTATAGTGTTAATTAGCGCTGTAATATTAATTTAAATGGAAGAATGGAAACTGTTATAACTATATGTTGCACTGTAATCTGCGAACTAAATTTTAATATAAAATAAAACGAATAGAAAAAGCATTTCAGAAATGTCTTAATCAAAAATATTTTAAGCCTTATTTGCTCTAAACAGATACTTTGAGTGTGCTTCTGAAAGCGCAAAAAACATAACATTCGCAAATTAATTTATAAAATATTAAATTTCCAAGTGCTTGGAATTATAAAAAAGATTATTGAGGTAAAAACAATGTAAACATCCGAGCTTTGCTAACATGTATGTAAATTATCTGCAGCAGTCTTTACACATTTAACAAGTTTCGATCAAGAACGTTTCTTAAAATTATATTAGTGGTTTGGTACGCTTTCAGCCCTGCCACCAATCACATGAGGAAACTCCTGAATTAGCAGATTGTATCTTCTCCAACTTGGTAAAGCACATGATAATCATACGTATGCCAGGTTTGGCATGGAATTTGAACTTGCATGCATTGATCTGGTAATCGCTTTTTTCAACCATTGAGTAACCTATAAATTAGTAAGAAAAGGTACGTAAAAGACAAATAAAAATTGTGCTAAGTAAGCTTTAGATTTTTGGTTGTTCCCGAAGTACCAAATTGAAAATTTTCAAGCAAATTTAAAAGAGGACATAAAACTGATATACAGTATTTAAAAATTTTTCTTGTTCAAAGAAATAAAAAATTTAAAGTTAAAATTTTAAAATGCTTTCTGCAATTTGTTTTCTTTTTTAATGGTCTTAGCATGCAATCGAAATCAGCATGTTAAACTTTGGAAATTCCGCTTATTGTTTAGTTGTATTTTTTAATTTTTTGCAATCAGTTGCGTACGAACAAAATGCGGTTCTCACCACTGAGTAAGTAGAAAAACAATGCAAAACTTGTATTTTGTAACTGCATCTTCTGTTTTTCAAGCATTAAATTTGTATTTTACTCTAACATTTCAAAATTTTCATATTCACAGTTCTGCTAGAGTTTTTACAGTAAAATAATTTTAAAACAGTCACTGACGGATTTTGACTGAGTTGAATATCAAATGTGGTCTTTTCCTCTCGTGATATTCCTCACAATATTTCACAGCAATCATCTTGTTCTGTCTCGTTTCCTAAAAAAATAACACTAGTTCATAGACAATCATAATTTTACTACGTATTCAAGAGCAGTTTGGCTCGGGATATATTTTTCAAGTAAATGGTATATTTTGCCATCGATGCAGAACTGAAAAACATCTGTTTGTACCCAAATTTGTAATATTTTTCCTTTTTCTAATTCCATTGCTTTCTCCTTCTGTGAAAAGTGGGCTACCAGTAGCCGAGTTGCTAAAGCTAGGTAACTTACTTGTTTTGTCTCAGGTTCGAACCATTAATGGAGTGCCTGTATAAATCTTACTTTTTTTTTTTTTTTTCATACGGGTCATATTTAGAAAATGGTCAGCGAAGGTATTCATGTCCCTGTACAGGATGTTGTCGTATGCTTTGTCAAAATTTATATCGAAACTAGATCTTGTTTTAGAAAAATTAGACGTTTTTAATTTTGTATTCTCTAATTTGTTGCCAAAAATGAGGAACTAACAAAAGAAGAATTTGAAAGTAAGGAAAAAGTAAAATAAAATTTTTTAATTAAGAAAACTCATCTCTCATACACTACTTGCTCAAATTTAATGCCAGTTAAAATAATCTAGCCACCATTACCGTTAAGTTCTGTATCCTTCATTTTTATCTCCACTCATTTTTAGCTTTCCGAATTATTTTTGTTTAATTAGGGGTTACTTTCCATTGAATTGCTAATCATTATTACTAGTTTTTTCTTTCCTTTTTCTGTTTGGGATTATTTTTAAGTCTAGGGGATACTAGAAAAACTGAATCTCTACCAACACCTTCCCAGCTACAGTTTAGAAATTGTTTCTTTTGTTGTCTAAACTCAAAATGCATTGTTCTCTAAAACAGATGTTCCAGATTACTTTTCCTTTTATCCCTCCCCTTCCCTTTCTCTTTCTGCTTCAGCGGTTGATTGAAACAGGAGATAGAGGGAGGCAGGAAATGGAGGCATGCGCCTAAAAAACTAGTCCACTTTCCGACATGATTGTTTTTATGGCAAGGTTTGGTTGTAATTCTTTCTTTTATGAATTCCATCATCTTTTCGAAAACTTTCCTATGTTACAATGGCAATGCATCATTAAGTGACTTTGAATGCAAGCAGCTTTCGAATAATCGAATAGTTATTCAGAAGCCAATCCGTGACGAACGTTTAGATAACATTTGGATGAAATCTTTCTTGAGCTTGTTTGTTGTATTCTTTGTTTTGTTATTCTTATTGTACAAATGTGTATTGTTTTTGACTGCGCTGGAAATTATTTTTAGTTTGTACCTTACTATCTCATTTACGGGGGTGATCTATGAGCTAGGGAAGAAACGAGATAACTCTTGCTTTTAAGGATAGATATCAACAATTATGGAAACGCAAGTATGTTAAAACTTTTCTTGAATTTTTCTGTTGCAAATTTGCGGTATTTGTTTTAGTCATTTATTTACCTATTTTTTCGTTATGGTCACACACCGTGTAATAATTTGAAAATAAGGGCCGATTATTTGAAACCAAAGTTAATATTGCTATTTTCCAGTTAAGATGTTGAAAAGAATTTCTTCGTCAACACTTGCTGAAAAGATCATTTCTAAGGCAGTTATTTTTAAGTGAATCAGATTTCATATGTGCCGCGTACTCTGTCGAAAGGTATGATTGCTGTTATTGAAGAAGTCTAATAATATCCTTGCAGACTTAGGATATTGACATTGGCGCACGGCGTTGAGAACGAAACGGTGAATCGATGAATGTAAATCAGCAAATCTTTCCGAAAGCCCAAAAATAACTTGAATAAAAATTTTAAAAAAATACTCCATGCCTTCTGCTAAAACAAAGAAGTTATGCTTCAAGAATTTATAAATATTTTATTTATAAATTTTATAAATTTTTTATTTAAAATGCCATAAAGGAATTTATTTGTCGTTTTAAAAAATAGCTGAGAAGACACCTGGTGAAGCTTGAGTGTATGTGGCTTTTCCTTCGGATAACGCTTTTTGCAGCAAAATGCCCCTGAGAGAGTTTGGGGTTAAAGTTATAAATTCATTTTATCGCTCGCCCTTTATTAGTTGCCGGATTAACCATACGGCGTCTCGCATTCTTGGCGAGCGTAAACAAACGAGATGCTAGAAGGCTGTGTAAGGAATTAACCTCAGGTTTTAAGTACGATTGTCGTACTAGTCCACAGAAGGTGGTAAAGAACTCTTTAAATACTCACTATCACAGATGGCACCGATTCGGGCTTACAAAAAGGCAACACTTCTAGTTTAACTCAAAAAATAACAAAATACTTAATTAAATTAGCCTAACGCCTTTCACAAGTTACTTAACGTGCAGGCAGGCTTTGACACGTAAAAATCGGCGTAAACAATCATTCAACGCCAAAGAAATCTAATCGCTACTAATTCAAAGACAGCAACGTGTCCTTCAGATGACAGAACACGCTTTCCGCTCTTTCTCAATTCACCTTCAAAAATCTTCCCTTAAATACTAACTTCTTTCTACTGCATTTGAATACGCGCGACCTAACTCATTAACATTCTGGCAAGAAAGTCTGAATTGAAAAACGAGAGTAATAGAAAGGTTGTTTCAAAAACAAAATTAACTGTTACATAAATTAAATGAATCACCACAACCTAATTGTAACTGTCTCCTGTTTTCCAGCATCAAAGTACCGCTTTGAGAGTTATAATGTCTTGTGTGCTTGTTTATCATAAACTAAGCTCGACGATAGTAGACTGTTTAGTGATTAATCACTGAGACTTAAAGTACTATAAAGTCACAAAGTCAGAAGAAAGGTGTAAAGAACCTTTTATTACCTTAAATAAAGTTCACAAATGGCACCAACTCGGGCTTTCAAAAGCCAGCTCTTTTTTTGGCTTAACTCAAAAGGTAATGAATAACTTAAATGAGGTTCAATTTAACTAAACAGTTTCACGGGTTAATTATCGCGCAAGCTGGCTGTGACTTGAAAAGTCAGCGTAAACAAACTTAATGGCAAGAATACTTCAACGGCACAGGAATTCAATCGCTAGAAAATCAAAGATAGCAACGTGGCCTTCAGGCAGGCGGAACACGCTCCTAAGAAGAAAGCTATTTCAACATAAAGAAACTATTAAGTAAATTAAATTGATTTTTTAGGCATCATCTAGAAATTTATAACGAAGATTTAAAGTCGCATTTTCGTATTTAAAAATCGCATCCTTTAGTTCCTTGTTACCAGTAAGTGGTAACCATGTATATGGATTCCAGAAGATTTGCATAAATCAAAGGTGATAATTTATAGGAGAAGCTGCTATTTTATACTGCGTTTATCTCATTTTCAAATTGCCGCATCTTCTATAAAACGATTAGAAACTGTGCGCAAGAAAAGATTTTTTTTTTTAACCAATGGCGGGCCCTCAGCCGACTTCGGCTTAGCCACTACTGAGGCCAGAAGTGGTGGTCACTTTATTATGGAGGCACCTAATAGGTGGGCCACCTTTGCCTCCCATGAAGCGACGGAGAGTTACAGCCATGCCATCTCCCGGATTCGAACCCGGGTCCTTTGGTATGGCAGTCGGCTTCCCTAACCACTATACCGTCTGGGCGGCTCAAGAAAAGATTTGCTTGGTTGATTTCAATTAAGGCAAAGTATGCAGAATGTACATAATGCTACGTAATACTAGATACCAAGGGAAAGTTGCTTCCGTGAAAGACCTTTTCAAGGGAAATTGGCCGGTATCTATGTAACACATAGGGAAAGTTACGCAGGGAAGGACATATATTTCTTATGGTTTTCATTTAAATTTGAGCAAAGCGCAATTCTTATTGCATTTAATGTCACCTTCATCTGAAAGGGTAATTACTGATTCAGCCTTTAAGCATAGAATGTAAAGAAATAATATTCTCAGAAATGGTGAAAGTGCATTGACTGTAAAGGTCTCAATATCATACACCTTTCAGTATCATTTGCTAATCCGTAAGCAGGCATTATAGCGAAACTTTCTTGATAGTATATAGTGCACATTCTGTAACACCGAAAAATTCTACAACACCGAAGAAGATTATCAAAACTTAATTTCAAATGTGTGTGGAACTTACTGATGTCTTATCCTATGTCCAAATGTACATTTCTATGGATAACCCTGGGCAGGAGCAGTGATTGCATGTATAGTTTGTCATACGTTCACTAGTGGTTACCACCTTTAGCACCAGTGATCTAAGTACCTTGTTGGTCAAAGACTTTGGACACTAGTGGTTCTATACCATCGCAATTTGGCTACTGGTCTTAAGATCTAGAACCAATCACAGATGCAAATACTCCACAACTTTTGGTTTTTATCTCGCATAGAGAAGCTGTTCACAAATATTGATTTTTAGCTCTCTGCTATAGGAGTTTTCTCTGTTGACAACCATATTGCTTAGCAGTACTGAACTCAATAACTCTTTTTAATCTTTTACAGGAATTTAGGGTCATTTGAATTTTTAGTTTATACTAGATATAAAATAGAGGTAACTAGCAATATGCTCATGAGCACCACAGCGCCCGCAGACGGGTTTTCATGTACCTGCCGCTGTACAACCACCATAAAAAATTATTTAACTTTTCAATAAAATGTTATGTAACAGTTTTTTCATAGTTAGTTATTAAACAGAGAAAGTGATATTAATGGATTTATTGCCCTTTGCAAGAAAGATAAATCACGTATAAACATTGCGTTGTATCACTACATTGCCCATTAGTAAATAAAAAAAAAGACCCTTTTGGGCGTAACAGAACATCTGAAAACTTTCAAATTTTCTTTTCTTCTTCTTCTTTTTTTTTCTTTCTTTTTCTTCATCTTCTCTTTTTTTTTTCCCCCCCAATGAGACAAGCAAAATTAAATTTTTGTATTACTGTTAAAATCTGCTGATCGATATCGGTTTTTCGGACATATTTTTCTGGTTACGTAATGTTCTTCGAGAGAATTTGTACTTCTCTTCCTCAACTAAAAAAATCTAATTTACAATATGTATTCTTTATTATACCAAGACAAACTGTGGTATTTGAAATCGAAAGCGCAGTTATTAGGGTTTTGTTATTTTAATTTACAAATAATTGAAAGAAGAGGAAAAACTAAAATGCAAATAACCGGTTTTCTATTTCAGTTTATGATAATGAAACCTCTTTTGCTTGTGTTCTGAATTCACTTTTAATCGAGTTTTTCAGTCCCAGTTAGACCAACAATATCTTTCTTCCCTGAAATGCTTATAAAGATATTTTGTGACTTAGAGTGAAACGATCGTTCGCTCTGATATGAAAAGTGGAATGATACAGCACATCAAATTCTCCCCCTCTCCACCCAAAACAGGCTTTTTGTGCCAGTCGGATGACGTCACAGCCCCAAGTTCAAATAAGGTTCGCGCTCTGTTCCGGGTCAGGTCTGCCTATAACCGTACCTCTCCGCTCCACTTTTCTACACCGCTCTCTGTCTGACCTGTGGTGGCAGAGAGAAAGCATTGCGGAAGAAGCGCACACCACATGAATATCCCTTCCCACGCGGGTGGAGAGGTCAGGCCCATCGGTGATGTGTTGGAGGAAATTCGGAATCAGAACTCTACAAGTTTAATGTGTCTGTTGAATAATAAATGCTCTCACTATATCGAAACCGAATTATTTTTATAGTTGAGGAAATGTGTCTAAGAAGTTTCTTTAACCTGAACGGTGTAAGAACAAGATTTACTGCGCTTGTTTTCAAAAATGAGATGAAATACACATTTTTGAAAAGTAGAGTGAACAAAAAATCGGAACCAATATGGCGACCGATTACAAGTCCTTGTAACTACCTACGTGCTCAGCTAAACAATGAACACGTGGATTTCTTTCTCTCTTCGCCCCCTCCCGTCTTGCTTAATAGGACAGTATACCCCTTTATAACATTTTGATACTTCTCAATTGCGACTAGATCCTTTATGAAGAATGTCTGCCAAGCTTCCAATCAGTATTTCGTTTATTAAGGTACTCGTGTAATTTTCTCTCTCTTTTTACTTCCTTGTGTGAAGTAAAGGAAGTATCGTAATCCCAAAGAATCTGGGTATCATATTTCAACAGAAATATTCATTTTGACCGTTCCCGAATCCATTTGGATGACTTTTTGCGTGACATCTGTATGTACGGATAGCATAAAGGACTGTTATTCCAAAACACATTGTAGAATGGATTTAAAGTGGATTGAAAAGGAATTTTTTCGTGACCTCTGTACGCACGTACGTATGTATGTAGTAAAACCAAACGTATATCAGATTTTTTCCTATAATTTTATTTCTTGAAAATCCATATGAAGAAAATGACACAAGGCATGTATTTCTCTGGAGAGAAGAAAATAGAGCATATAGGACAAATAAAAAATATATGTGCGAATAGAACTGTTAATTATTGTCTTCAATATCAGTTTTTTAATTACTAGCCCAAAGGGACAATTTGCCCAGAAGGGCTATTAATTTCGTTTTGGCATTTTGCGTCGGTTCACTTTTCAAATTGTTGCCACCAAATCTTAGAGACATGCATTATATTTAAAGAAATTAAATAATGAAGAACCTGCATGAATGTCTGTATGTTTCTCGTACTGTGAAAAAACAACGTTATCTAGAGCCATCAAATTTTTAATAACGTACCTCTCCACCCGAATTTGGGCATCTGGAAGCCCAGGTTTCGAATTTGTTTTATTATCTTGTAAGGTTTATCCTGATTTTATTAACAATTATTTAAGTTATGCAACTTTCCTATCTTTCTAGTTTCAGCTTACAATTTCCTACCAGAAGGTAGTAATTTTAGAAATGCAGTGAATGCAAATGAGTGCTATTTAAGTCGATGTTTCATCGACTTCGGGAGCGAGAGTCTGAGTTTCCTGACTAGCGCGCGTTTGCCTTTTGTCTACGTTCTCTCTTAGATAATCACTCGGCCTTACTTTAGGCCCTTGCTTGACTTCGCCGATTTAATTGATATTTAGGGGCCAACTACGTAGAAACCTGATAGCTTCGGCTATATCTTTCAGATAGCTTTAGTTAAGCTTAGTTTAGCTTAATTTCATAATTATTTAAGTTCAAGCCCAAGTGGAGGCTTTTTGTAGTGTCAAACTTTTTGTAGGCTTAGTGTTTGTGGGCTTCTAAGATTGAACATTGGATTAAATATTTAAAACCCCACAATCTATTTCATATTTTGTAAAGCATTTATGAGTTTTTGATTAACACATTCGTATATCGGAAATTCTAAACATATCCTGCTTTAAATATTTTGTGATGTTGATATTGAAAAATCTGAAAGCTTTCAGATTTTTATTTTTTTATTATTATTTTTGTTTCTCCGTTGTAGTAAATATTTTATATTTTTTATTTAAGAATTAAAGCGATATTTCTTAATAAGCTATATTATTTAAATCTGGAGATTCTTATAACTAGTAGAGACCAAGAACAGTAAATTTTTAAGGAACTGCAGACTGACTTTTCAATACCCATAATATCCTGTTATAGTAAATGGCTAGAAATGCATTGCTGGATGAAAAATATTAAAGTGATTGCGTGGGCAGTCATGCGCATTTTTACAGATAATACAGATGTTTCGAAATTAAATTTAGGCGGGAAGCTGCGTTTATACTATGTCTATTCCTGTTTTCTTTTTATGAGCATGAGAGGGAACTAATTAGAATTTTAAATGGCTGAATTAATGAATGGTTATAATTTTAAACAGTTTGAAAATAAATGATCAAAAAACATCAGTCTGAGAAATTCCTGAAATTTGTATCATGGAACTCATATCTAGTGATTTCTAGATATGCGTTTCTAATTCCGTTTCCTGAATGCAGTAAGTTGAAAATTATGCGAAATATTCAAAAGATTCTAAATCACATACTAAAATAATTAGAGTGAAAATGCGAAAAAAATGAAAAAATTTCCAGAACAGCAATTAGTCTCGAAACGGCATTTTGCGTAGAATCACTTTTCAATTTGTTGCCACCAAATATTATCGTTCTATATTATATTTAAAGAAACTAAATAATGAAGAATTCACATGAATGTATGTATGGGAAAACAGCGGTACCTAAAACCATAAAATTTCAATAACATAGTCCTTCACCCGAACCTGGAAGCCCGAATTTGGAATTTAGAATCTGTTTTATTGTCTATTTCATATTCTGTACATCTTTAAGTAATAATTGATAAATAATCGATTAAAAAACTCAACAGTTTCAAAGCAATCAGTGGCAACACTGTAAGGAATAAAACAATTTTATCTCCAGCACGTGAGACTGTCTATCGGAAATATTCTAAAGATATGCTGTTTTTAAATATTTTCAGCTCAAATGGTCTCGAAACGTATATGTTTGTAAATGAAAAAAAAAAAAAAAAA
>KK112059.1:58832-95178 GCA_000611955.2 Stegodyphus mimosarum | reverse complement strand
ATTGCTGATCTTCAAAACTGGGGCAAAATCATACTGTCACCTATATGTTGCCCGTGAGATAAAATTCGTGGGTTTGTTCTGATTAGGTGAGATTAGCCACAACAAAATTCGAAGGTCTGTAGCCATTGTTACAATTCGGTATTTAGCTAGTCGATTGTAGGCATTTTGTAAACTTCATTTGCTCGCTTGGTGCCTTTGCATCACATTTTAGTAATTCTTTCAGTATTAGTATATTATCAGGGAAAAGTCAACGTTTCAGCGATAATAATTTCTTGGCCCGTATAAGGTTTTGGGTCTCAAAAGACTAAAAATAAAAGTAACTTTATTAAAAGCACTGTTTGTGGCTGATGATCAAAACTACAAAGATGAACTTTAAAAAACAGTAGCAGAGCGATAAGTGAACTGTTAACTCCTACTCTGAGTAACGAACCGATCCTCGCGAAGAGAAAAAACTATTCAAGAGAACAATTTTGAATTTTTATTATTATTTAGAAATTATACCAAATTACAGTCGTATAGTGTTCTCAAATCATATGTGATTAACACTAAGTAGATTGATTATTTTGATTTTCAATTACCTTATTTAATTTTGTCTATTGTTAAAATTGTCCAGCTAGTGAATTTCTTTTTCTCACACCACATTACGGTATTTCTACATTTTTAATACATAAACTTCTAATTCTTGCAATATTTCAGATTTTTTGCTGACATTACGTTGAATTAGAAATAAATCGCACAGCTGTTTGAAGGCTGGTTGATTAATTAAGACAGAGCACGTGAGTGCAGTTTGCCTAAGGATAGAGATGCTTTCACGAGGAACTCGCAAAGGGAAACAGGTTCGTATTTATGTTATACACGAGGAAAATGACGAAAATTCCTATGTGGAGAACCCGTATTCCGGCATTTAAACCCAGATCGAACTACCGGTGTTCCGCAGTCTTAATCACTCAATCAATACTAGGCGTGGTACATCTGTCACTTTATATAAAAAAGCTAAAAATGTATAATATTAGAGAGAAAGCTATGTTGAGCACAGAGATGCACAAAATTCAACATTTAGTTGAGTTCAAAATGTCTCCGTAGAGCTGTTGAAAGAAATTTAAAATGCAGCTCTAAGCGAACATGCGAATTTTAGCAAAAAGAGAAAATGTCTGATTGCGTCATAATAAGGGTGTCCAGCTTTTCAGAGCTTTTGGGCGAAAGGGAAAATCTGGCATTTACTGTTTACAATTCAAGATATATTAGCTGTAATATATAAGAAATTTCTGTCGTTTCGAACAAAATATACATTTGCCTTTTAATATTTATTGGAAACAAGCATGAGCATAAAAAACTTTTCATGGGATTATTGAGCCTGCCTTTCGAATATTAGTGTCTGTATGTCTAATTTAAAAGCAAAAATTACATTCAAGATTTTCGTCTGAAGTGTTAGTCTCATTTAACTTTTTGTATGCTTCATTCATGCAGTAGAAAATAATATTACTTGCAAAAAAAGATGCTTCCAAATGGGTTGTCATCGACAGAGATTGTTCATAAAGAATTAGTTATTTTTTTTCAGTCGGATAAAATTTATTAAATTATACTTATATAAATTTTCCTTAAACTGCATATTTAAAATTTATTTCACAATCATCTGGTAAAATATCAGTCACTGCTGCACATTACTTTTTATTCGTAGGACTTTGCTCAGGTGCAGCTCAAAAATTAATTAAATTCTAGCTTTTAAAGAGAAATTCTTGCAAATCAAATTTAATATCGAATGCTGACATTCCTTGAAATATAATTAATTTAATTGCTTTTGATTTTTGTTAAAGTAGTATTCAGACAGTGATACAGAGCATATGAAAACTTAATTTATTCAACATTATGTAACCAGGAAAGCATTTATTACCTTTTACAGAGTGTGAAGCGAAGAAAGCGGTAACATTACATTTCAATTTCTTTAGAACAGTGTTTCTTAACTACAGCAGGATGTTGCCAGATGAATTATACAAAAATTATGCATTGCACATGCAAACAAAAACATAAAATAAATGCATTAAATAAATTCGAATTCATAATATTAACACTTCCCTTGAACTGAGTTTATAAATTAATGCTCACAATACCAAGAGCAGCTCTTTAGAGTTTCGAAACGCTTTCTTGGCAATGGTTTTGTGAAAATATCAGCAAGCTGTACGTTATCAGAGATATAATCAACTAGAAAACCCGGCGGTCATACGAAATGACCGCTGTTCTAGATATTAGAAATTGTAATTAAAATGATTTGTGCAAAGGTGTCTGCTAATTCAAACTGAATTACCCAGGGCAGGCGGCGAGGACGCACCTTTGCTTACTGCCCCACGGGGTTTCCCCCTTCTACTTGCTTAATTGCTTAAAGTAGAGTGCAATGAAAGAAACCACTGGCGATACATTTCTTTTTCTGCTCAGTGGTTTCTTTTTGTCGAGAAAGCCGTTTTTGTGCAGCTTTAGCTCCTTTTCTCTCCTCTTCAGTGCTGTATTTTATAGGAGGCATTCTTAAAAGAAATTACGTTAAGACATAGTTTTGATGAAAAACAGATGATTGCCAAAGCAAGCAAATGTTCACCTTTTCGCTGACACGCTCAGTTTGCGTTCAGCCTTAAATTGTTTCAAAAATAGATGATTGCTAATGCAAACAAATGTTCACCTTCCCCCCCTGACACGTTCAATTTATGTTCAGCCTTAAACTGTTTCATGCAAACAAATGTTCACCTTCCCCCTGACACGCTCAATTTGCGTTCAGCTGAAAATTCAGTTTAAAATACAATGTCAAAATAAAATCGGGCAAAATTTTAAACTCTTTACGCGAAAGGATATTTAGCATAGGAGTTTGGGTAAACGTACCTGTTGAGATGTAGTACGCACAACTCGTTAGTTGGTTTCATCTCCTTTAATTTCTCAACATTTGCAAGTTTTTAGGTAATTCACATGTAAATATAGTTAAATGCATAATAAGCAACAATTATAGGAATTAAAAATATTTAAATAGTGATAATTTAATTAAAACAATGATAACTATTGTGATAAAATTTATTTTACTATTTAAATGCCGCAGCAACTTCACCCCATTGGCTAGTACAGTTACGCAAGCAACCAATAAACTATCGGCGACAAACAGACACTTAAGCCGCATATAATAAAGATATGGAGTTCACCATTTAACACTTTATCACGTACAATGTGATACCTAACATCTATGTGTTTAGTTCTTTGATGATATTCTGGGTTTTTAGTCAGACGAACATTGTCAATCTGTAGTGATGGGGTCTTTCCGATTGTAGGCCCTGATTAGGTGGTTCTGGATTATTTTCCTCTTCATTGGTGTCTGAGAAGTAAGGTTGAGGATTTGATGTAACAGTAATGAATGGTGATACAACTTCAGAAGTAAACACTACTTCTATAGTTCTTTTTACTTCTCTTGTACCTCTTACCCATACCCGATAACCATCAACATCATCTAAATAACCAACCAGTATTCCGTTCTCTCTTCTTGGACTCCACTTCTTTTGCTTCTGTTTAGATGCATGAATAAAACACTCTGTACCTATAACTCTTAGGTCATTAAGTCTTGTAGTTCTGCCAGAAAACAATTCAAACGGAAACTTGCCATCTACTGATGAGGTTCCAGTACGATTTAATATACTCGTATATATATATATATATATATATACAGCCGTATTAACCAACTCAGCCCACAATGGCTAAAGATTTAACAATCATTATTAACAGTCAAAGATTTAGCAATCATTATTGTTCGAGCCAAATCAACAAGTGTTCTATTTTATTTGTTTTTTCAGCCATTCCATTTTGCTGAGGAATATAGGGGGTGCTCCAGCGAGGCTCTGCTCCCATTCTTCGCAAAATAAGAATAAGCTTTCATTGTTTCATTATTACCAACTCTTACTTCTTAAAGTCTTTGTTTATATACTCCAGTATACCATCACTTAAAACTGCCTTGAGTGGTTTCGCTGTCTGATTTTGAAAAAAATGTACAAAATTCTTCGAACTTAGCTACAGTTTCTGACTTATGCTTAAGAAAATAAGACTTTTCTGTACTTAGAGAAATCATCTGTAAAGCATATTTAATAGCGAGAACCACCTATGGATTGTTCCATAGGCCCACAAAAATCAGTATGAATGAGTTCATCAACCTCTTTAGCACGTTGTTGATGATTATAGAAAGGCAAAGGTTATGATGTTTTCCTAATATACAGGCCTCTCAAAAACCATTATCCAATTTTATTTCAGTGCCATGGGACTGTAATATCTTTTTAACGTGTTGTTTATTTAAATGTCCTAGCCTTTCATGCCAGAACTGAAGAGAGTTTATTTCACTTACTTGTACTTCAGGAGGACGCACAACACTACACTCAACTTCAGGAGACACAATTTTGGAATAAGTTACCACATCGAATTCCAACAGCAACAACACTTTTGGATTTCAAAAATTCACATTTTCATTTGACATTTTAAACTCGCATCCATGATCCAGCGCCTGGCTTACAGAAAATAAATTCCTTGCACCATCAGGGGCATACAGTGCATTTTCAATGAAACTGTTTCTCCATGATCTCTGTACTAACATTTTAAGTGATATGACACCATGACCACAAACTTTCATTGTTGCATTATTACCAACTCTTACTTCAATGTTGCCAAATAAATTATACAAAAATTATGCATTGCACAAGCGAACAAAAACATAAAATAAATGCATTAAATTAAATCTGACTTCATTATATTAACAATTAAAGTTGCATGTTTAGTTCATCTGACTAAGTCGTCCAATCAATTCTTGTTTCACCATACTATGCTGTCATCCTTTCATCCTTTTTTTTTTTTTTCAGTTATACGACGTAACCATAGGCGGTTCTGGCCTTGGTTTAGGCACGCGTTCTTTATAAAAGCTTTAACTAATACGTACACAACTTTTATGTACTTAGGGAAACTAAAACATTCACGTGGCTTCTTTTACTGAAAAATTAACGCTATCACAGTGAGCTGGAACTCAACCTTCAGTATCTCAAAGCAGGAAACTAGAGAAATTTTAAAGAACATGTGTGATCTAATGATAAAACATGTTTCTGAAAATCGCTACAAGCATCTGTAACAAAATATTCCGTACAAACTATAGTAGAGATTACTCGATGGTAAGATTTTTATACATATCTCATATTTTGCATTGGATATAAACTCTACTGCGTAATGGTATGTGTTTTGCACCTTTTCCCACAAACGATAAAGTATTTCTTTTCTGATACGTTGCCATATCAGCTGTATACATAATTTTCTCATCTTTGTAGTTTACTTTTTTTCTTCCCTCTGACTTTAATTGGGACAATCTATATTCAGAAGCGTGTATTACGATGAAAACAAAATTTTATAAAATGATTACGAGCATTGAACTAGCCTCGATCTAAATAGTAAAGCAAATTTTAGAAATTTAGAAATTGGTGTTGTTGAGGAAATTTTACCCGTTGCATTCTTGGCACTGCAATCGTTTCTTCAATAACAGTTCTGACTGTTCAATTACCTTTGAAGTGAGACAATGAGGACGAAACGTTTCCTTGTGGTATGTTTGTTGAAATGACCGCAGACCATTTGTGTGTGCGAAAAGTATCAAGTAGAATTCTGAATGCTTTTTCACATGATTTCTTTCTCACTGATGTATGCGCTACCGAAATATCAGCTGTGGAGGGGGGGATGGACTGTGTCATTGTCTTGCATTTCCTGGAACGGTATGTAACTGCTTGGGGTGGATGGAACTCCCTGTTTTTATTACTATAGTTTGGTTACAAATCATTGGCGTGATGTATTTTTCATTCAGAATTAAATTATCCGAACTGGTGGACATTTACACTAGTTTCAGGATTGTTTTTTAAAAAGATCCCTTCATAAATCGTCAGTAATGTAAAATCCAGGTGTATAATACAAATGAAGGAATATTTTCAGTTTTTATATGCAATTACTATTTTATATTTTTAGAATAAAGCGCCTTAAAAATGAGAAATTTGTCACTTATGAATTCTAAAAGAGGAAAAAAGTATCTCTAACAGGATTTTTATGTTTATTTTCCAGCTTAAAACTGAAATTTCTTTAGTTAAAAGAGGAAGAGAAGTTGAATTTATAATCCACGAACTATGCTTTTAAATGCAAAGTTTTCGGGAGAACAAAGCAAAATAGAGTAGAGCTCAGAACTGGTAAATAAAAATGAGTCTGCAAAAAATTGTCAACTAAGCTAAAAGCAAAGCAAAAGGAAAGTCGTTGCTAGTAAATGTACCGAATGCAATTAAGAACGATATATTTTTCTTAAATTAATAAACTCCACAGAACTTACGTTTCTTTAGAATAAGACCGGCAGCAGCTAAATTAAAAGATGAATCAAAATCCTGTGTAAGTGAAATAGCAGACGAATAGAAACATTAGAGTACAATAATAATTATTAAATTTTAAAAACTTAACAATTATTTTCATTTAACTTCTGCTAAATTATTTTTTCAGAAAATCAGTCTTGAAATGATCTTTTCTACTTCATATTAAACTGTAAATATTTCAGTCAAATTTAATCGTTACGTAAAATTATGATAGGTATATATAGAAAGAATAAAATGGTAATCGTTAATTAACCGTTGACTTCGTAGATGATTTCTAGTCTCATCAAAATCAAAATAGCATTTCATCAAACCAAAAAAAATTATAAAGATACTTCGATTCTCTACTTTACAATATATGACTCAATTATTTATTGACCTGGAATTTATTATAGGGAGAGGATTGAAAAAATTATGTTCCTGTAAAATTATCAACTGAGTTTGATTTTTATTCATTTTGCTACGATCTCTGTCATTCATAAAGTTTTAATTATTTTCTTTTCTCTTAATTTTTTTCAACTATAAATTACCATAATTACTAAAAATGAATATAAGCTTTTCCTGTACTCTACTAAAAAAGTCTGCAAGACTAAGTTAAGTCCCATGTTCTTGGAGTAATTCTTCATTATTGATGTTTTCCAGTCAGTGCTGTTTCATTGCATTTTACTTCTTATAATCTTGTAATTTAAAAACTATTCTTTACACTTTTACTTTAGAAGGTATTTCTCCCGCCTTGTTGGCATGCCTACGTGGTGTAGTGGTCAACACGCTCGGCGCGTATTCGAGAGGTCCGTGTTCGAGTCCCGGCGAAGACATTGTTCATTTTTCACGTCTTTTTAGCATAAAAAAGTACCTAATGCCTCTACAGTGGCGCCCGAATTAAAATGGTGATGGATGATGGTTCTCCATTGCCAGGATTTGGCAACTGGGGTCTACTGATCCCCAGTCACCCTTTAGAAGAGGGAGTATATAAGGTATTTCTCCCGCCTTATTGGCATGCCTTCGTGGTGTAGTATTTAGCACGTCTGTCGCGTATTCGAGAGGTCCGTGGTTCGAGTCCCGGCAAGGGCATTGCTCATTTTTCATATCTCCTGCTTCCAAAAATCCTAATATCTCTACAACTTATAGACTTTTTTAACATCTCAAAGAAAACCTGTTCAAGGTGTTTATTATTTCCAGTTCATATCGAAAATCCAGATCGTTTAAAATAAATGTACAGCTGCGTCTTGAGTAATTACGCCTTATCGTTATTACACTCACGTTTGTGAAAATTGCAACACCATGAAGGACTTACGCGAGTGAGCTGAAATTTTCAGGAAATGCAAAGTAGCGCATGATATGCAAATGATTAGAATTGCAAATCCGTAGCGCATGCGTATGCTGAGCAGCGCCCTCTGAACGGCTGATGGATCCGAATAAATAGACGGCTGTAGCGAGGCGTGTATGGTTATCGGTGGTTATCTGCTAGTGGTAAACGTTAACTCAATCTGTACTTATGCCTCGTCGACGAAAGAGAGCGAGATTTGAACAACTTACAGAGTTTGAACGAGGGAGAATCATCGGCCTTCGTGAAGCTGGATTGTCGTATCGTGCAGTAGCCTCTCGTGTGCAGCGTAACAGCAGCACAGTGATGCGCGTTTGGAAGCAGTGGACGGACGAGTGTCGGACAACTCGGAAATCCGGGAGTGGACCCCGAAATGTGACGTCAGCTCGCGATGATAGACACCTGGTCCGCATGGCGCGGACGGACCGTACAGCTTCCTCTAGACAATTGGCAGCACTGTGGTCAATAGCTACAGGTGTTTCATTGTGTGCTTCATCAATTCGTAGACGTCTGCTGCAGTGTGGACTGCGCGCACGGACTCCTTTATACAGGATCCCCCTAACGCACGACCATCGCCGCCTGCGGCTACAATGGGCCAATCAGCATAGAGACTGGCGTGCTGATTGGCAGCATGTCGTGTTTTCTGACGAATCCCGCTTTAATTTGTGGTACCATGATGGCCGCATTCGTGTCAGACGCTATGCCGGTGAACGCCACCTTCCGGAGTGCATTATCGAACGCCACAGTGGACGAACACCCGGAGTTATGGTCTGGGGCGCCATAGCATATCATAGACGATCTCAATTGCTACGAATTGTGGGCAATCTGAACAGCAACCGGTATATCCGTGAAGTTCTACAGCCCGAAGCTGTTCCCTTCCTTCAAAGCTTGCCAGGCGCTGTATTTCAACAGGACAATGCCCGCCCTCATACTGCTCGGATTGTTAAATCCTTCTTTGCAGCGCAGCAGGTACAGCTTCTTCCTTGGCCTGCGTGTTCCCCGGATATGTCGCCAATTGAACATGTGTGGGATGTCATTGGTCGGCGTCTTGCTCGTGATCCTCGTCCTGTTGCGTCTGCAGACGAACTTTGGGTACGCGTACAAACGATATGGAATGCTCTTCCTCAGTCAGACATTCAAACTTTGTTTGACTCCATGCCACGTCGTGTAGCAGCATTTATTGCGGCGCGTGGTGGCCACACAAAATACTGATTCTGATCTCTTGTTCTTGTTTGTTTGCTTTGAACATTTAATCATTTATTTGTACCACTACCACTCAACTGTGTATTAAATTGCATTCAATTATGACGATTCCTCCTTGGTGTTGCAATTTTCACAAACGTGAGTGTAATTAAACTCTTAGTGTGATATTAATTTAGGATAAAAGGACATATTAGCATATTTTAAATCACTTGGCTTTGCAATTTTTAACAGGTCATTTTAAATGTAAGATTTTTCTGTTTTATATCTTTAATTTCTGGGGAATTAATTCTTAAACTAGTATGTCTACTGTAACTGCTTCGTTTAAAATTGTTTTCAGCTGTAAACAGAAATCATCGTTTCAAGATCATATTGCAGTTTCCTTTTATTCGTACACTATTTAATTCTGATTTTTAAAATTTTTTATGGTAAATGTTTCGAGGTATTCTACTGTATAGCCTGAAGTTTCCGAATGGCAGTTATTTATATATTTTAAGTTTTAACGGCGCATCATCAATGATAGTCACAAAACTTGTATGTCACCTTACAAACAAAGATCGTATGAACTGACTCCATATCGAAGCGACCAGCTGCACTGAATCCTTCACTAAAGTGCATTTTAGAAACTACTGGGAAAACAAAAATATTGGCTAAAAGAATTGTAGAGGTACAACGTTTATTTAGAATCAATAAATCAATTTTCACGTAATCAGATGTTGAAATATAGCCAGTATCACGAAATTATTAGCATTATATTAGATTAACAGGTATTTATCATCCACGCTACCTGACAAATGTTACCAAGTGTCTGACAAGCCTGACAAGTGCTGTGCAGCGTTGCCACTGTACGGGACGTAAGATCTTGAAATTATCCTTCCCGTGTCTGGCAGAAGACAGTTCGCAAATTATCACAATTCAAAAAAAGTTATTTAAAAGCAAAAACGCACTCTTAAAATTTTATATCTTTATATTTCTTTATTGTATATCTCATCCAGGTATTTATTATGCATAATTTCTTTACAATCTATTAACTGTTATGAGCATTTGTTCTATCATTATAATTAATAAAAGATTTTTCTGACGGTAAATATTATACACCTCTGCACATAAAAGTCCTTTACCCCCCGTCTAATAATGAGTTTTTGTGGAACCTTCAGTAGTACGAAATTCTGTGGATTTCAGTTGTTATCATATGATTATTAATCCAGTTCTGCCTTTGAAGTTTTATTTAAATCATGAAGAAGTGTAATTTTTCCCATACAACTTTCATAATCTATAATTTTTAACGGTACTGTAAAAATTTGATGAAGATTTTATTGAATTCCTCAAAACTAAACCTGCTTTTAAATTTCGTCCTTTCTTTTTTATCTGCCCATCCTGATGATGTTCTCAGCTTGTCGATATGGCGTGCAAACAGCGACTCAGCTGACAGCTGGCCCGAATTCTGTTTGATCATGACCTGAAATATTGGCAAGGACAGACATATAGTTAGCTTAACCTGTCGAGCGCATTGCATTCTATGCGTGCCGCGTGCAGTCGGGCGCGTGTTTGCTTGTCCCTTCGGGCTCCGTGAATGGGATTTGGGTTGGAACCATCGGAAACGGTCGAAGTAAACTCGACAGTTTCATACATCTCATCGGGCACGGATTTGAACACAAACAAATAATATGCTGCGAAGCACAGATTTTTCCTATTTCCACCTTAGTAGCCAGATGTTGAATCAGGTCACGCAACCATAAACTGAAATATAATATTTTAATTACTTAGTTCACGTTCTGAACCGTCTTCTTACAACAGACTTGCCATGATGTCTGACTTAGATTTTACACGAACTCAATATAGTGAATATCACACTAAAATGGAAACTCATGATTCTTTTCGGTTTACTTACGTATCTATTGTACGGCATTACACTGGAAGCACTTTAATTATTAGCTTTTACTGGACATATTTTCAGGGAGTTTTTTCTCCACGAATCAAATTTCCATTGCTAAGTCTAGAGAAAATTCTAGTGCACTGTAGACAACGCACTACTTCTATCAGAAAAAGATGCAGAATTAACCAAAAGCGCTATTAATCACAGTTTTAAAAGTTCTTAAGACTGTGTTTTAGTTAGCGCTTAATAATATATCTGTTTTTTTTTATTTGTATTATTTTGTTATCATACTTTTTTCATAATTTTTTTATTTACGATGTTAATTTTATACATGAATTCGAACGAACTTAAAAGGAACATGTTAGCAACTCGGATGCTAAAACTATTAGAAACTACTAATAAATCGGAATTTGTAAATTAAATATTTAATTAGAAAAAGCCGGAAATTTCCTTAAGATTTTTATCAATATAGATTCCAAACTACAATCAGAAAGAGTCACACCGAGATGATACACTGTGGATAAGATAAAGCATAATATTATAGATGATGCATTACAGCTTTATAATGGGAAAATTATATGTCAAGTTGCAAAGCAGTTTATATGCGAATGACATTATCTCTTTAAAAAGAAGAGAAAAATTTGCTTCAGAATGTTGAAAACTGAACTAAAGGAAAGAAATTACTGATTCTTTAGCTGAATAAACATATCTTTAATAGATATTTATGTATGATATGTACGTACATTTTTTTGTCTGATCTACAACTTGCTATTTTTTACACGTTTTTGGATTAATTTAGCTATTCATTTATCCGACCTAAGGTTCAATCACATAAAAGTTATTGGGAATCTGTTTCTACACATTTGATTATTTGATTTTAGATTCTACACATTTGGTTATCTACAAAGCAATACGATCTATTTTGTTTCTTTCTGTTTGTGTTTACAGAAGTTTACAGAATTGTTTAAATTTTCAAAACTGTACCTTCGTGATAATAACTCGGATAACTTATACTAGAGGCATAGTTTTCTGGCACATTTTACATTCTTTACATTTCACATTCAACATATCTTTTTCTGTCTGATTAATTATTTCTGTTTTGATTTTAATGAGAAACATACGACTCTTTCTTTCATTTGATACAAGTGTAAGATAATTATTAATCCTAATTTTAATATGAGTGAAAACATTTGAAATGTGTATTAAATACGTAAAATTAATGGAGGAACTGTAATATTCTGAAGAATAAGAAAAGAGATAAAGTTGTCTGCTGCACAATTTTTGATAATAATAAATAATAATATTAATGTGATTTGGGTAATAAGTACAGTATTACTCTCTAAATACTTAGAGACGCTAGTACTTCTGTTGTTCGGCGTAATTTTGATGCAATGGTAAAAGAAAAATTTGAAGTATTGGAAGAATTACCACAGTACGATATAATGATAATAAATACAGTTGGTCAAATGGAACGTATCAATCGTCACGATGCAGAATTCTTTCAAGCTTTTAGTCTGTAAAAATACAGAATATTTACCAAATGCAGGAACGTAAAGCAAAGCGCAATAAAGCGAGGTGTGCTTCCAATGTGTTTGATTAACTTAAAAGCTTCTAGTTTAACTATGTATCATTTCAGTAAATAAACTTCTCACCGAAGTGATTTGGATTTAAGTTAAATTGTTCTTCCTTTTTCATGAACTGAGATGTTGAGAAATTCCCAAGAACTGTTTTGTTAGAATGATTTTAAGAAGGGAATTACGCGACAGTCGTTAAGGATTCTCAACTGTTTAATTTGGTGAGGAAGGAAGGTCGAAATTGAATATCACTCTCGCACTTCTCTAGTACGCATTGCCGGTACTTTAAACAGCCAGCGCTACATCTCCGAGGTGTTGGAGCCAGTTATCGTTCCTTACCTTCAGGGCTTGCCCACAACCATATTTTAACAGGATAATGCGCGACCACACGTGGCACGCATTGTCCAAGGGTTCTTTGTCAATCGCCAGATTGAATGGCTTCCCTGGCCGGCTCGCTCTCCGGATCTTTCGCCGATAGAAAACATGTGAACCATGGTTGCTGAACGATTGACCCAGATTACATCCCAAGCTGCCACACCAGGTCAACTTTGGCAACGTGTGGAAGCTGCTTAGTCTGTTGTACCCCAAGAAGACTTCCAAAGTCTCTTTGAATCAATGCCGAGGCGTGTGGCAGCGGTGACCTCCAACAATGGCGGCTACTCTGGCTACTGATTTTGGAAGGAACCACACTTCACAGAAATCTATAAATTTAATCATTTGATACTTAGTCAACATGTTATCTACTAAATAAATTTTATTCTGATATCTTTTGTCTTTCTTGGTGTTGCAATTTGCGTGGCCAGCAGTGTAAATGTATGTCCATCTTTTAAGCATGGATATGTTCTTTTAATTTAGCGTAAATTTATAAAAATTCTATTTTCATTTGAATCTAGACCAAAATTACTATTGACATGGGTTATTTTAACAATGGGGCAGGACAATACCTCTTTGAAATTACAGTTGTTATTAGATATCATTTAACAGCTTGCAATCAGGTAAAATGAAATCTCAAACTAATGTTAATCTAGAACAGATTTCTAGGCATATCGAGAGCAGATTTGAATGCAAACACATGTACCTTTTCGAAGCTTGGTAACATAGAGTGGCTCATGTTTGTTTTCAGCTATTTTTTCCCCAATGGTGGGCCCAAACCGTCCACAGACGTTGGCCAATACTACAAGACGTTTTTTAACGTTTTGTGTGTCACCTTTATTTATTAAATGCACGTTATTCGCACTTACACCATAAAATACAGTTCAACAGCAGTATCGCAAAATAATTTTAAAATGAGTCTATCTTTAGAATTTCTGATACACAGTTCCGCGTGCTTTAGATAAAAAGTTTTTTTTTTCCCTTAGAGTGTTTTTGTTGCTTGCTTTTAAATCGTTTCAGTTTGTTCATCAAAAATTAGTTAAAGTTTTACAAAATATGAAATAGATAATAAAACAAATCCCAAATTCGGGCTTCCAAATGCGCATATTCGGGTGGAAACGTACGTTATTCAAAATTGGGTGGCTCTAGGTACCGTTGTTTTATCACATTTGGAGAAATAGATATACATTTATGCAGATTCTTCATTAATTAATTTCTTTAAATATAATACAGGGCTGTAATATGTTGTGGCAACAGTTTGAAAAGTGATTCTGACTTTGGATGTTTCGCAAAAAGAAAACAATATTCCTTCAGAGACAAAGCCCCTTTGGACTAAAAATAAATAAAAAAATTCAGGCTTCGAGGTGCATTTGGTTTTGATTTATTTTGATTAAGGCATTCAACGGCTATCTGCCTAAGGAGAGGGTTGGTTTCGTGTAGGACTTTCCGAGGGAACTGGCTCGTATCTACGCTACAGACAGGGAAACCTTAAAAACGCGCATTCAGCCAGCTGTTCACCGGGATTCGAGCTCCGGACCGAACTACCAGAGCTTGTTCGGATAGAGAACTATGTGTGCTCGAAATACGGTGGTTCTAGGTGCCGTCTTTTTCCACAATGCGAGGAACATACATACATATATGCAGAGTCTTCGTTTAATAGTAAGAAATGCTTTTTGTAAATAAATTTCAGAAATGCAAGTGTTCGAAAGCAAACATGAACCACTCTGCATCATAAGCCAGGCCAATTACAAATGTGTATTTGCAATAGAGCCTCAATTATTCAAATTCAGCTGTAACAGAGAGCATTTAGGTAATCAGTTTTATGACTGTATTAAGTAAACTATTTATTCTCAAATATTATAAGGTATATCTCCCACATTCTTAGCGTGCCTTCGGGGTGTAATGGTCAGCACACTGAGCCGGTATTTCAGAGGTCCGTGGTTCGATCCCCGGCGAAGGCAATGCATATTTTTCATCTCTCCTGCTTGTAATTAACCTAATGTCTCTACAATATTACGTTACCTATTTACCATTAGAAACGTCCTTAGCTTAGTGTTTCTATATTTTGGGGCTGTTACGTGACGCCATATTACGTTAAGTGGTTCTTCGTCAGAATGCCATAGATTATCTACTAATAAGCATTTGGACACCTAAGTAAGTGCTGATATCTGAGGTCCTAAATCCAGTGTCCATTTCTCAATAAACCATTCGCCTAAGAAAGTCATAAAAAAAGGAAAGAATATATATAATGGTTTTTAGTAAGTCCAGCTAGTCTAGTTTCATAAAAATATTTGATATTTCTAATTAAGCATCTCGTGACTCAAATGCACTTTTATTTACATCAATCAGATTAAAAACTAGAAAACGATATTCTTAAGAAGTGCATTTAGTGTTTAAAATCGCTTGGTTTGTTATTGAATATTAGACAGATTAAATTTGAAAATTAAATATATTTCGATTTACTGAATGGCAGCGCGCTGGCGCGGGGAAGATAAAAGTATTTTATTTCGGACAGTTGCAACACACTGCTTTTAAATAGCAAAGTTTATTGATTAAAATTAAAAGGCTAATATCTTATATATTGTCGAATGGCTCGAGCGATAAAAATGTTTGGTGTCCAACAGTGTTGCCACTGCTCGCTTTCATCTGCTGTCAATTATTCAAAAATTCAGTAAATTTGGGTAAAATATGAAATAAATCAAAAACAGATTCGAAATTCAAAACTCTGGTTTCGAGTTGCTCATGTTCGAGTGGAGGACTAACGTGTGTTCAAAATATGGTAGCTCTAGGTGTTGCCGTTTATTCACAATGCGATGAACATACAAACACACACATATACAGATTCTTCATTATTTATTGGTAGAGATAATGATTGTTAACTTGCTTTAAATTGAAAGCATGCTTCTGTAACGCTTAAGTGCCATTATTAGGAGTAATGTTCATAAAGTAAGCTTTTTCTATGGAAATGAAAGACTGAAAAAAAGTAAAAAAGTAAACGTTATAAACCTGGAATCATGAAGGCGAAAGCAGAGTAATTTTAGTTTTGGAATCTGCATTGTTGATTTTTTTTATTTAAGATTCGAATATTGTATTTTTTAAATTTGATTTCAATTTAGTTGACCACCCAGTTATTTAAAAAAGTAGTACTTCAAAGTAGGCACCAGGAAACGGAAGAATCACGCGCTTACGCAACTATTAAAATAGTTATGATCTTCATAATGGAGTAGATCTCGAGCTATATTAGCACACTACGCAAGCCAAATGTGGCCGGCAAAATGACAGTTTCCAGTCATGCTGTCGTAGGCTTTCAGTAAAACACTATATTAAAAAAAAATTACTGGTGTTGAAGGTAATTAGAAAAAATTCTTTCGAAGTTAGCTGCAATCTGATAAGTGCCGAATTCAGATTTTTTTTAAAATTTATTTAATTTTTTTTTATGTTTTCCCCTCTCTCGTTCATGTTTGCCTTCTTTAGTTAAGAATCATTATATAATGCAAACCCATAAGACGGAGAAAAACTTATTTAATAACTTAAAAGCTTTAATTCCTCTAACTCGAAGCGGTTTAAAGCGTTTGATCGGTCATTAATTACCCTTCTTCCTTCCTTTTCATAAAATTCAGCTCACTGGTATTTTTCATGTTTTTTGTATAATGCGGATATTTTCTTTGTTAGAGAAAAAAACGTGGGGCATTTCCATCGGATTGTGACCCGACGAGTTGGACCGCACGAGCGCCTCCGAGTCACAAGGTATCTCATTGGCCGAGAGGCAAGGACGTTGCACTAATATAATTTTTCTATCCTCAGCTGGCTGGAAATTTTTATTCTGTTCCGTCTCTTCGAAAGTAACAAAGAATGCACGTGTGTCCTCAGTCGAAAAACACCAAATAATGCGAAATGATCTCTCAATTATTTTGCGCTCTGAGAACAGAAGAATAATACAAAGTAAGTCAAAAGTAACTCCCGAGAATATCGTTAAGGTTTCTGATAAAGTAGATTTTCTTTGTTATTGAAAAAATACTGAAGGTTATGAAACCTTTTTTTTATTTTTTTAAAATTGCTTTGTATTATCAAGATGTCATCGAAAAGTTCAGTTTCATCTCATTGTTACGTTTAGCAAACATCTCTGTTCGTCAGTAATTCTCGTTACCAGTGCAATGGCTAGAGTTCAGCGGAAATTTCCAAAATGCAATTTTCAGAAAAGTTTTAAATTTATATGCTTGGAAAGCTTCAAAAATGAATATAGGCTTTAATAAAATGTCTGCCTTCCTCCCGCACTCTTTTCATTACATTATACACCATGTTTACAAATGTCGTTACGCGGCCTTTATTTTCGCAACCGTTGGTTGTAGACATATACTTAGAGTTAAAAAAAAATGGTTTTAAATAATGCAACAATTCGTGTTTTCGTTTATGAGAATTACAGCAAAACCTCGAGAGGTATCTGCCTAAGAGGAGGGATGCCTTCGTGGGGAACTTTCTAAGAGAAACTGGCTTGTATACACGTTACACATGGGGAAAACCACGAAAGCGTTCATCCAGCCGGCCCGTTCGCAGGATTCGAACCTCGGACCGAACTACGAGCGTTCAGTGACTTTACCGCTCGGCCACTGGTAGGCAATTCGTGCTTTCGTATTTTTAAATTAAAAAAAAATTATTTTATATAAAATAGGAAATCTAACTTGATAGGCATTCTTCCAGTCCCTTTGCGTAGGAAAATTTTGTACTGGTTATAAGAAATAAAATACAAAATGTTTGACTTCCGTACGTACAAAATTGTTTGAGGTATTTGATATGAAAATCGGGAATCATGTTCACGAGCCGCACACAAACGAAATATCGAAATGTTTGCATTCGTATGTAACTAAAAATAAAACATCGTTTAGAAGAAATTTTTGAAGTGAAAGAGATTACGTAGGCATTACGTAGGATTTCTATGCAGATTATTGTGAAAAATATTGATCAATATAATTTTTTGAAAATGTTGATGTTACTCACAGAATCTTATAAAATTCACTGGCAGGCTTCAGTGTTGGCACGTAGCCAACTTGTAATATTATTTGTATTGAAGCTACTAAATTATTCGCGTGCGTATTCTTTCAACATTCCAAATGTAACAAAATCATGAATAAATACTCCAATATATATAATTGTATGGCGTTTAAGCAGGGGATCAACCTTGAATTACTCTAATTTATTTATTAACTGACCGTTCAGTACAAATTTAAAAAGTCACGTCAGATATCGTAAATTTTGAAATTAAATATCTCAGTAAGTTTTGGACTTACAGGAATCAAACTTCTGTGCTTTACGTTTTATATCAAGAACAAAATTTTCTAAATTAAGAATAGGAATTGGAGGAACCGTTTAAAAATTTAGTCTTCGTAATGCTGGTAGGTCCCCGACTTAGCTGGGACGTAGCCTGCCCAAATATTTGAAAATTCCATATAGTTGAATTACCTCTATATTTTTAAGGAATGAAATTGACTGTAACGCTGTTGAGAAAATTTATTTTTTCATTTATCGCGAAGAAATTTGTAAACTTCAGTGATCAGTATATCCAGTAAGCAACTGGGAGATATGTGGCTCGATATAGATGATTTTTGAAATGTTCCGTAAAAAAAATCTAATAACCTTTACAGTTCAAAAAAGATCCTAAAGTTATTGCCCTCCATATCATAATGAGAGATTTCCTTTTCGATGGCAGTTTAAGTATATTTTATACTGCTCACAATTTTGAGGCGACGTATGCCAGAAGGCTAATAGAAAGTCACAAACATTCGGTGCGCAGTGTACTACAATATTCTTTGCGGGGCAAATGAATGAAATAAAAAAAATGCACGAATATAATACAATTAATGAAAAAATTAGAAATAGTTAAATAAATTAGCAGCGAACTTAATTTTACCTACCTCAAAACAAATAAACGATTTATTAAGATAGTATTATTTTATGCTTTTTTTTCCTATAATTTTGCAGGTATGTCACATATACGGAGTGCTCAAAAGATTAGGGCATTTCCAAAAAATTGTATGCAACCAAAATATTGGGGTATTGTTATTTTGTCGTCCTTTGAAAGAACATATAGAGGTTGTTGCGTTATTAGGTTTTTTTGAAGCAGGAGATGTGAAAAATTAGCAATGACCTCGCCGGAACTCGAACTCTGGGCCTCTCGGATACGCTTCAAGTATTCTTCCAATTACATCATGAAAGCATGCGAAAAGAAGAGAGAAAATACTTTATAAGGGGAAGTCATATATAGTAAAGTTGACGATTTTTTAAATTGAAGGTTTAGAATGAAAAAAAAAATTGCTCTGGACTACGCGCAGATAATGCAAAAGCGATGGCGAACAAAAATATTGTATTTAAATTTGTTAAATTTGCAGATAATGATCATATAACTTTTACAAACTGCTTCATCCATAGAGATGCCGCTGCAACAAGAACGTTTACAACGGAATTGAACGATGTGCTTCAGGATTCTGCCAAATTAATAAACTTATAAGCAATGCTCTTAACAGCTGTTATTTTCAAATCTTCGTAAAGACATGGAATTCGAATGTAAAAATAATTATTAAATGCAGAAGGGAGATGAATGCCAAGAGAGCGAAGTTTAGAAAGATTATTATCATTTAAAAATATTATATTAACCGAACAAAATCATATCTAGCTGCTCTTTTTCAAAATTACTTATTAAAGCTGTGTTATTTATCAGATATTTTTGAGAAACTAAAGGATCTTAGGTCTCTTCTAAGAAAATTAGCGATATGTTTACTTCGAATGATAAAATTGAACATTTTATTAAAAAGTTAAGTATTTTGAAGAATAGAGTGGAGAATTATTGATTCCAGATGTTTTTGATTATCAACAGTTTAATACAAAAAAAATTGTTGTTGTTGCTTATGCTCACTTGTTTGACGTAGTCAGACCAAGCCCACGAAATTCCTCGTAGCAAGGAGCACTACATTACGCCTGTCGTTGGCAACAGCCTTGAGCACCTAACAGGTGACAGTGAGATTTGGCTCAGTTCCGCCCTCAATTTTGATGGAAAGCACCCCGGGGGACGGGTCCGAGGGTCTCCCAATCCTCTCCCCTTCCACCAAACCACACGAGAGGACTTTCGGCTCGCCGCATATTTAAAGCGCCGCCATGCCGCACCGACACTATACATTTACAAACATCCATGCCTTCTCCGGGATTTGAACCCCGGCCCTTCGGAACGGCAGTCAGTGACACTTGTCAAAATTATTATAGATCATTTAAAATCCCTAGAAGCATAGTTTTCTAAATACTTCGTACTGAATTTTGATTTCAAAAAGTTATCTTGGGTTCAAAAACCAAGATAACATTTTTGATTGACATTAATGAGATTAAAGACCTGCCATAAGCTCAAGAAGAATTTGTTAAGCTTTCGAATGAATGAAACTTAAAAATTCAGTTTCTTCAAAAATCCCTGACGGAATTCTGGATCAGAGCTATGAATGAATTTTCACAATTTCTAAAATGGCATTAAATGTTCTGCCATTCAGCACCACATGCTTATCTTAAACGGCCTTTTCAGCTTCATCACTTACTGAATTCAAATATCCGTGCTGAAAAACGTTGAAGGTACTTTACGTCCAAGCAGTGTCAAATATTTTGCACCAATATTCAATTTATTATGCAGCAAAAAAGAAGCGCATCCGTCTCATTAAAACGAGATTTTCATTCATTTATTTTTGTAAACTTGAAATAAATTCTAAAATTACTTCTTTTTATGCATATATTGTTTACCAAAAAATTAATTATTTATACATAAATTTATAAAATATTAATTTTTATATCTTTATTTTATGTTAATATCTAGGGTCGCGAAAACTTCTCGTTGACAGAAAGGGGTCATTAGTAAAAAAAGTGTAAGAAATCCTGATCAACGTTAGTTAAATGGCTATTACGAAATACATTGCTCGACATTGAAAATGCAACACCAAGAAGGAGTGGTCAGAAATCTATGCAAATTTTAGAGTAGACGCACGTCACTGAGCTATGCGAATGATGTGAAATGCGCAGCTCTCCGACGCACGTGAAGTAAGATATAAGGGAAGGAACGTGCAGAATGGGCAATAATCGTGTCGTTGTTTCTGGCAGACGAATTATCGAAGAATGTTGGTTTTTGTCCCGGAGGATACGTGTAGTAGGAGAGAATGCTAGGCCGCCGTCAACGAAGGCACTTCCAGCAGATAGGCGATTTTACGAAGGGTATGGTGATCGGACTGAGAAAGGCGGGTTGGTCCTTACGTCAAATCGCAGCTAATCCCACATGGATGCGAGCACGGTGCCTCGGCTATGCCGAACATGGTTGAAACAAGGGAATGTGGGAAGAAGGAGGGGTGCAGGTGCAGCCAGAGTGACGTCAGCACGCACGGATCGACGCATCCGCCGACAAGCTGTGACGGTCCCGCAAGTCACTTGTACCGCGATTCTGCAGCATGTGCAAGATACCCTGGATGTTCCCGTATTAACGAGAACCATTTCCCATCGGTTGGTTGAAAGTGGCCTGCACTCACGGCGTCCGTTAAGAAGACTGCCATTGACCCCACAGCATAGACGCCAACGTTTAGAATAGTGCCGGACTGGAGCGATGTGGATGACAGAATGGCAAAACGTCGTGTTCTCAGATGAGTCACGGTTCTGTTTATCCAGTGACAGTAGCCACGTACGTGTGTGGCGTCGACGTGGAGGCAGATCTAATCCGGCAGTAACTGTGGAACGCCCCACCGCGCGACAACGTGGCATAATGACTTGGGGCGCTATTGCCTACGATTCCAAGTCATCTCTAGTTCGTATTCAGGGCACTATGACGGCTCAGCGATACTTGGATAATGTACTGCGGCCGGTGGCAATCCCCTACCTTCAGGTGCTGCCTAATGCAATTTTTCAGCAGGCTAACGCCCGACCACACTGCTCGCTATAACGCCCGACCACACAGTGTTCGCATCTGCCAACATGCTCTGCAAGGTATACAGATGCTTCCCCGGCCACCGTACTCTCCTGACCTGTCACCAATCAAACATGTGTGGGATGTGATTGGACGCCGTTTGCAGACTCTGCCCCTGCCTCGTTCAGAAGACGAACTGTGGCAAATGGTTGAAAGGGAACAGAGAGCCATCCCTCAGGACACCATCCGCACTCTTATTGACTCTATGCCTCGACATGTTTCTTCGTGCATCGCTGTCCGCGGTGGTCCTACATCCTACAGAGCCGACGCCGTTCTCGCTCTGTATTCTGACTATCATTTTGAAATAAAGATCACTTATTGCTGCTTGCTGTCTCTTTCTCGCGATAGAAGGGACTGCCTTTGAGATCATTTCATAACTTTGTCATGTGAAGAAATTTTAAATCTTCTAAGGTAGAAAATTAAAATTTTAGATCTAATACTCTCCGGATGTTTTATACCAACATTTATATTGTTTTAGACAATTTTGAATTTGATTCTTGATGAAAACATTCTCTTCGTGATTGATTTCATAATTGTCCTATCTATGTAAAGTGCGCACAAGTTAACGTACAAGTACGCACAAGTTCCGTACAAGTATACACAAGTTTCCGTAGAAAATACTTCAAAATTCTTTTTATGCAGAGTGTCGTTAATTTTAAGGTTATTTAATCTTTTTTGAAAGACATGTAAAGCTCTTTAAATCCATATCCCTCATTTTCTGTGTGAAAATACTTTTCTGAGTTTCTTGGTGGTTTTACTTTTAATTTTAAAATTACATTCAATAGGAATGTTTCTAATGTTAGAGTTAATTGCTCGTTTACTGTATGACTCATCATGTGGTGGTACAGATTTTTAACTTTCAATAATGTAATTTAAACATCCTTGATTCACTTCATAGGAACTCAAAACTGGGGAAATAGGTGAAGAAATGGGACTGACTAGTCAATCTTTTCTTCGTTCCGGCTTTTAAAACTTGTTTAAATTTGTATGAGTTCGTAAATCGTTGCAGTCACCAATTTAAAATCTACATATAACGCATAATAATGTGCATAATACTTGAAAACATGTTTAATATGTAATTTTAAAAATTGAAGGTGGAGGGTTATTATTTGAAATTAGCCAGTTATTATGATTTAAATCTTTATTGCAACTTCCTTTTTTCCTTTTCCTTACTAGAATGTAAATATTAAGAGTATTTAAGTTAAGATTTTTGGATCTAAGACAGAGAGTGTTTATGCTTATCCAAACTAAGTTAGTTTAGTTTCTGCCATTTGCAATTATTCGGGCTTTGCGTTATTTGTTGCCCATTTTTAAATTGATACGCTGGTTAGAGTTTTCAAAGTTCTCAGATTTAGATATAATTGTGTAGTCTGACTACTAATCCACATTTAAAATGCGACTGTTATTTTAGTTTCATCGCCAGTGGTAGATTTTATTAAGCACAAGATGTGCACTTATATTCAAGTTCTGTTTTAATAGAAAGCTTGTTTTAAACCTATTAAAATCTTTGTAATTACTGTAGGCAACGCAATAATTCGCTCTGCGTCTGTTAAGAGTTTAGAAATAGTTTATGCTCCCAAAACAAGCCAGGCTCTATAAGGGAAACCAATGAACCTACCTTGTATAAAGCATCAATTAGGAATACATTATAGTGCATGAAATTTAATTTAAAATTAGGGGTATAGTTTGAAGTTGAAACAGTTACACTCACGTTTGTGAAAATTGTAACACCAAGAAGGAATCGTCATAATTGAATGCAATTTAATACACAGTTGAGTGGTAGTGGTACAAATAAATGATTAAATGTCCAAAGCAAACAAACAAGAACAAGAGATCAGAATCAGTATTTTGTGTGGCCACCACGCGCCGCAATAAGTGCTGCTACACAACGTGGCATGGAGTCAAACAAAGTTTGAATGTCTGACTGAGGAAGAGCATTCCATATCGTTTGTACGCGTACCCAAAGTTCGTCTGCAGACGCAACAGGACGAGGATCACGAGCAAGACGCCGACCAATGACATCCCACACATGTTCAATTGGCGACATATCCGGGGAACACGCAGGCCAAGGAAGAAGCTGTACCTGCTGCGCTGCAAAGAAGGATTTAACAATCCGAGCAGTATGAGGGCGGGCATTGTCCTGTTGAAATACAGCGCCTGGCAAGCTTTGAAGGAAGGGAACAGCTTCGGGCTGTAGAACTTCACGGATATACCGGTTGCTGTTCAGATTGCCCACAATTCGTAGCAATTGAGATCGTCTATGATATGCTATGGCGCCCCAGACCATAACTCCGGGTGTTCGTCCACTGTGGCGTTCGATAATGCACTCCGGAAGGTGGCGTTCACCGGCATAGCGTCTGACACGAATGCGGCCATCATGGTACCACAAATTAAAGCGGGATTCGTCAGAAAACACGACATGCTGCCAATCAGCACGCCAGTCTCTATGCTGATTGGCCCATTGTAGCCGCAGGCGGCGATGGTCGTGCGTTAGGGGGATCCTGTATAAAGGAGTCCGTGCGCGCAGTCCACACTGCAGCAGACGTCTACGAATTGATGAAGCACACAATGAAACACCTGTAGCTATTGACCACAGTGCTGCCAATTGTCTAGAGGAAGCTGTACGGTCCGTCCGCGCCATGCGGACCAGGTGTCTATCATCGCGAGCTGACGTCACATTTCGGGGTCCACTCCCGGATTTCCGAGTTGTCCGACACTCGTCCGTCCACTGCTTCCAAACGCGCATCACTGTGCTGCTGTTACGCTGCACACGAGAGGCTACTGCACGATACGACAATCCAGCTTCACGAAGGCCGATGATTCTCCCTCGTTCAAACTCTGTAAGTTGTTCAAATCTCGCTCTCTTTCGTCGACGAGGCATAAGTACAGATTGAGTTAACGTTTACCACTAGCAGATAACCACCGATAACCATACACGCCTCGCTACAGCCATCTATTTATTCGGATCCATCAGCCGTTCAGAGGGCGCTGCTCAGCATACGCATGCGCTACGGATTTGCAATTCTAATCATTTGCATATCATGCGCTACTTCCTGAAAATTTCCTGAAAATTTCAGCTCACTCGCGTAAGTCCTTCATGGTGTTGCAATTTTCACAAACGTGAGTGTATATATGCATATAGAAACTACTTATTTAAAATACTAATTAAAATACTGACTAAAAAGTTTTTTCTTTTAATAATTCATAGTTTTAATTAAATTTCTGTTTCTTGGAGATGATATGTAATAAGTTTTCTAATTATATATATCATATATATAATACATGTGTTTGTAATATGTACGTGCACGTACATATGTGTGAGTGTATATATGCACATAAAGAAATTTATTTTCTTCAGAATGTGGACATTTTAGAATATAGCTTTAAATTCACGGATCAGTCATTAAAGAATTTCAGAAATGAAGCTTCTAGGATAGGAATAGCTTGGATAGGATAGGAATAGCTACGCAATAGGAATCTATTTTATATAGGAAGCGTTTAGAGGGTTCATAGTTTTTCCTAAATATCCTAATTCTCCTTATCCTTTCTCTTACCAATAATAACAATAATAATTAATTAATTAATTAAAATACAGAATACAGATACTAGTAAAAATTACATTTGGAAGAAAGTATAAAGGAAAACTTTCTTTTTAAAAAAATCAGTCAGTCATTGTGTAATATCTAGGCTTCAGTTGAAACGCGAACCCCAGAACTTCCCATCTGCGGACAAGTAGAATGCCACTGCGATATCCGAATTGATAACATTCATAACAAACGCTCACAATTTCAACTAAGGTTTCTGCCTGAACCTGGATTTAGCCACAATACACTTCGGACTTTCTTGTATTTGGTGTAAACGCATCCCGGCAGTGCGTTGTTTTAGTGCAACGACGGCCAAGGGTTATACTTTCACTCTACAAAGTCTTTGGACTTCATCTAAACTGGAATCCAGGCTTTTATCGTCTGATACCCCCATACTGAAGTGTTGAAGCCTGTAAACAACTTCTTGCAGTATAATGCTACTTAAAAGATATGGGTGATATATTCTTGCCCAAACCTAGATTTGATTTTAGATCTGACTGGTACATCATTCATAACGAAAAGGGTAAAATTAGATATTCTTTTAACCATTTAGGTGCAAGTAAATATATTTTATATTCTATTTTTACTCATGGAAGATGTATATTTAGCATCTATTACTATGGTAGAATCTAATTTAAATAGAAAATAAATTACGATTAAAAATTATCGGAGAAATTGAACTAGCATTTTAATATGCTCAATTTATATGGACTGTACAAGCAAAGTCGTAGCTTCCACGTAAAACTTCGCTCATGTAATTTGTTCACCTTGTTTATATTTTGATATAAAATTTAGCATCCAGATTTCTGTGGAAGAATTGTTTTTTTAATAAATTATGAAAGTCATTTATTTGTTAATTTAAAAAATAGATACCATGCACTATCATCAAAAGACAAAATTACAGATTATTTCCATTTTTATGAATAGACCTTCAATAAATACTATCTGCAGACACGCGCACTTATTTTTGAGTGAACACTTCACAGTTACACAATTAATTTAACGCAGAATTTGTGACTAAGGTTTAAACAGGTGAGGAAAGGGGTGCTATTTATGTTACATAAAAAATATCACAGCTGAATGCGGGTTATTCGTTGGCTATAATCTGATGCTCAGAGATAATCTTATAAGGGTGGAATTTAAGATCAGTTTTCGAAATTCTCCTTATTCCTATCTTAAATGTACTAAAATGTGTGGTGCTGAATTAAACGCCGGGAAACTACGGAGAAATGCAGGATGGCGCGTAAGTCGCACACAGATTGCAATGCCTAATATTATAAGGTATTATTCTCCCTCCCTTCAGCATGCCTTCGTGGTGTAATGGTTAGCACACTCGATGTGTATTCGAGAGGTTCAGGTCGGAGCCCCTGCGGGAGCATTGCTGATTTTTTATGTCTCCAGCATCAAAATAACCTAATGTCTCTACAATATATATATATATATATACTTGTAATTTGTTTATTTAATTTTTTCTTTTCAGGACTGTGAAGTACATTATGGAGGGATAGAGTCCTAAACAACACACAAAACTAATAGAACTTTATTTTGAATATCAAAGATCCATCATTCTCTCTTAAAAAACATACCATCGACACTTCAATTTGCGTAATTGTCCTAATCAGACTGCGATGCTCCGTCTGGTAGCACGTTCACGGCAACATTCATTATTCAATCTGCGATCGCCCAAGAACGGGTAGGTAGTACTTTCGGTTCGTAATCCCATTCAACGAATGGGGGACAGCATTAATGACGCCCCGTTCTTGGACTTTCCCTTTGTCAACCCGTTCTTGTGGGATCGCAGACTTTATAACGTTGCCGATAGTGTGCTACCAGACGGAGAATCATAATCTGATAAGGACAGCTGCGCACGTAGAAGTACCGACGGTATGCTTTTTGAGTGAGAATGATAGATTCTTGATTTTCAAAATAAAGTTCTATCAGCTTTGTACATTGTTTAGGACTCAGTCTATGCATGATGCATCTCCTAAATGTACTTCGTAGTCCTGAAAAAGAAAACATTAAGTAAACAGATTAAAAGATTAAAAAAAATGTGAGGCCATGCGTGACTTATGCGCCACTCTATACTATTCTCACCTTATTCTACTGTGTTCTGACTGTACGTTCAGAGATAGCAGTGCTTTTGGGCTTTTGAAGTTACAGAACCTGTGGTACGAAACTATTTAACTCATTTTAAAAATGGTCTTAAGTATTGGAACCTGCTCCATACCGCCCTACGTTCGAGTATCAGCGGAATAACCACTGAGCTGCAACTGCTGTATCGCCGTTTCTGTCATGCGGATTGTACGTGAAAAAGCGATGTTCCACCGACCACCCCATAGTAACCGAAATAAAAGGTATTATTTCACATATTTTACAATAGCACTAATATAGTTTTGTGCTATTTAATTGTGTCATGTTCATTCAAAAATGAGTACACCCCTGTGTCTCTCTGTACTTGGAATTACTTTATAAATGAGGCCCTCTCGGTTTAATCAAAATATCTTCCGTACAGGATGGAGACCGAGGGATTCATACTTTACTAGTGCCCCAACTTCTGGAGCTGACTGTTGGATCCAAAGGATTTCAAGTGCCATATTTCCTCAAAATTGTGCATTGTATAATAGTTCATATGAATAGTTCGTATAGAAAATCAGGAATCGAACAGAATTCTTCCGCCGTTTCTATAGAGCATCGCTGACTACTATACTATCTCAGCAGCATTACCTTGTTCAGAAAATACACTGGTGAAATAAATTAAGAGAATTTGCGTATTTTATCGAATTGCATTAAAAGAACTGAACTGAAGGGAAAACCACTGCTTCTAGATGAAAATGCAAATCTTGTACGGCAAATACGTTAGAGTACACGTGCGTGTAGGCGGAGCCAGCGGAAAAACAGGCTTTACAAGCGCGTGGAGAGTAAGACGAATTGCGTTCGCTAGCACATATCGGCGAATTTCTTGGTATCATCTTGCAACAATCGGTTAAATTCACATCGGAACAATAAAAATGAGTAAACACCAACGTTTAGATGATGTTATGAGGTAGCGAATTGTGGGGAGGCTAGAGGCAGGCCAATCGTAATTCCATATATGCAGAGAGCTTAATTTAACGACCAGCGTCGTGTGTAACCTATGGAAACAGTTCCAGGATACTGCATCCATCGAGAGAAAGCCTGGGCAAGCTCGTTCAAGAGCCACGATGGCCAGAATAGATCGCTATTTGTTCATTTTAGCGGAGCGTAACAGAGGGGCTACAGCTTCTCATCTCTTTCGGGATCTGTATGCAGCCACAGGAACCCGTGTAACAAGGGTGACTGTTTCCGAAAGACTGAATGAGAGAGGGTTGTTTGCTAGAAGACCGCCTGTTTGCGTCCCGCTCACGTCTACGGACAGGAGAGTCCGATTAGCATGGTGCAGGCAGCATAGTGATTAGAGTGCGGAGCAATGGGCGACTGTTCTGTTCACGAGACCCGTTTTAGCCAAAACACTGATTCTCACCATACTTCCATATCGAGAAAGCCAGGAATCCGTTACCTACCTTCTAGTGTCCGCGAAATCAACAATTATGGCGGTGGCGGTGTAATGGTCTGGGCAGGCATCATGTTGGATGGTTGCACGCCTCTTCCACGTCTTTGACAGAGGCTCTGTGACTGGTGTGAGGCATAGAGATGAGGTCTTGGAGCCCTATGTTCACCTTTTCCGGGTTGCAGTGGGCCCCGAGTTCATGTTACAGGATGATAACGCGAGCTCTTCTGGTCGACGAATTACTCGAGAGTGAGGATATCCGCCGGATGGATTGGCCAACCAGGTCTCCAGACCTCAACCCATACAGCATGTCTCGGACGCTCTGGGGAGGGCAATCGGAAACCCCCCTCCGAAAACCATCCAGGAACTGAAAACAGCGTTGTTGAATGAGTGGGACCAATTGCCACAGGCACTGATAAACGGCCTTATTTCCAGTATGACATCACGCTGCGAGGCCTGTATCACTGTAAGAGGGGACCATATTAAGTCTTCTGCAACCGCTGTTTCAGACCTTCAGACTCCCATGAGTGTTACACAGAAACATATGTGTCTATTATCACTGTTGAATGTTTATTTTGTTTGTATTATATCAGCTTAGGTTCACACCAAATTTTATTAAAATCTGTCCAGTAGTTCTGGAGATCGTAGATCAAATATGAAAATTTTCAAAATTTATTTCACCAATGTACAAGACTATCTATTCGAGAACTCCTGAAAAATGTCAGAGTTTTCCAAAATCATAACAATGGTGATTTGATTTATGTTATTTTAAGACCTTATATATTCCCTTTTTTTTTAGAATATCCTTAGAAAAATCCTTTCAAAATTTTTCATCCTTTATTTTTATTTATTTCATCATTTTTTATAATCGTTACGTTGCGTAACGTCACCATGTATTTTTCATCCAAACGAGTTTGTACACAACCACGTAATGAGTTTCATGCATGAAACGTAACATTCGTAATGTATGTTCCACGCTACATTGCAAATACGCGATTCTCAAAGCGTTGCCGCTGGCAAAGTATAAGATCTTTAATTTATTTTTCAAGTTTCGCATAACAGTAATAAAGGACATTTACTGATAATTTATTGCGCCACCCAACACCAGTGAATATCAACTCAACGTCTGTGTTATTAATCACCAAAGGCTTTGACAATCGCGTTCGATTTGTTTTAATGATTTATACTAATTGATATAATTACAAAAACATTTAATAAATGTGCGATAATTTCTAGGATTGTTTACAGCATTGCTGTAATTAATAAAGATGTTTATAATGCCATAGATTATATTCTTCGATTGGTTTCTCTATAAATAATTCTAATTTCTAGATTTATATGTTAAACCGCTTTTTTGTTTTGATATGTCAATCTTTGTTTTTTGAATGTATGTAGTTCTGACTTATGCAATTTGAAGAGAAAAACGCTTTTAGTATGAAATATGCATTCTTTACATAGAAATCTACCTTAGAGAAAATGCACACAGTGTGTCACACAATGAATGTTATACTAAGGAATCTCTCTAATAGCCCTTCGTTACGCTACCCATCATTAAGGTGTCGAAGGAAGAAATTGTTTATGGATTAGAAACAACACAATGAGTTCAATTAGTTTGTTAACCCATTCGACAGTCTGCCGTGCATTATCGTGCGTTCCGATCTCGGCCAATCACGTGCACTGATAAGTAGATATATTCTACGGGTGCAGAGATATGATCTGCAACTTGAGAAATGAGCTTGTTCCGCTAAACGGAGAACCAGAATGTTGCAGATTTACAATATAAATGAGCCTTTCGCTGAGCTGAAAGTGTGTTGGTAACTGAGGATCAACGTTTCTTCAAGCTTTTCTCCCCAAACTCTTTTGTAACATCAATAAAAGAGAAATAGTCTTCTACGTGTACCTGGCAGGTTTTCGCAAATACCTTGTCTTACTTTCATGTCAAATATACTTTCTCCTTCTTAATGAGTATTTGGTTTCAGGCAGGTGGTACATGGATATATTTTTTCCATATTCGTTTATAAAGTATTTCTCCTGCCTTCTTAGCATGCCTTCGTGGTGTAGTGGTCAGCACCCTCGACGCGTATTCGAGAGGTCCGTGGTTCGAGTCCCACCGAAGGCATTGCTCATCTCTTCTTTAAAAAAATTCTAATGTCTCTACAGTGGCGCCCGAACTAAAAGAGATGGTGGATGATGATTCTCCACCAACAGGATTTGGCGAATGGGTCTCGTAATCCCTACTCTCCTTTTAAAAGGGGGAGTGTGTAAGCTATATCTCCCGCCTTCTTAGTATGCCTTCGTAGTGCAATAGTCAGTACGCTCAACGCGTATTCAAGAGTCCGTGGTTCGAGTCCCGGCAAGGGCATGGCTCATTTTTCATCTCTTCAAAAAAGTCCTAATGTCTCTACTCTTTATTTTCGATAAGCGAAACTCCCTTAAAACTTGCTTCGTTCACTTGGTATTGAAAATAATTCGGAAAACATACAAAATAAACGTGAGCCGCAGGAAAACATAAACATGATTTTAAAGCACTGTTCGGTAAACACGAGTTTTAAGTTTTCAAAAAAAATTTAAAAAAAAAAAAAAAAAAAAAAAAAAAGAAGGAGGTGGCATTCTACCTTTAGATTACGAATAAGTGTTATGGCCATTCACTAGAGCATTTGGTGTGCAAAATTTTGTTCAAAAACACAGAAATTTATGCGTCAGTCCTTAAATATTTAAACGAGCTATGTTTTTATTTATTTGTCATTTCCTTTAAACATTTAATGGTTTAAAATATAAAAATGCGCTAGTTAACTTATTAATGCAAAAATATATATTTTAAAGTTTGATGTCTTAAATTAACATGACACTTTCAAATTGCTGATTTATTTCTATTTCCACTCATACTTTTAGTAAGTCTATCATGAATGATTAATAAAATGTATAACACTAAACAACTTATTAAATAAATCTTTATTCTATTTTTGGAAAAATACGTGAATGCCAATATTTAACAAAAGAAATAAAGACTTTTAGCCAAGAACATCGAATGTGTTTCAGCTGAAAAAGAAAAAACAATTATCGCAGCAATAATGTTCACATAGTCGTATTTGATAATATATGAAGATTATAAAGTTAGGCTTTCAGAAAATCTGAGATAGATCTGTGTTCAAGGAGTAAAAAGCTATTTCTGCGTTGTATGTGTTTCTATAAAATCTGGGATAGGATCAAGGAGTAAAAATTTATTTCTCCGCTATGTATGTTTCGAGAAAATCTAGAATGGATCTGTCCAAGAAGTAAAAATTTATTTCCCCAAGTTACTTTTCCACTCGTCAACTTTGCTGTTTCTTTTTCTTCTGAGCAAAAATACTGAGGTTATTTTTGTTTCTTGGAGAAAAGTTAAGAAATCCATAGATTTTCTATAAAACTGATGTTACACTAAGGTTAATTTTTATTTTATATGATTGATTCTTAAAGAAAATCGTAAAACATACTGATCATCAGGCTGTAAAATTCCGAAAGTAGTGAACCCTGTGCATGAACATAAATATTTACATTATCTCCTGAGTAAGTAAATCTTTCCTCTACCTTGAGTAACGCAATTATTTCCAGGGTTTCATTAATTTTTCTTTGTGGTGGCCGGCGTCCGGCTATCTTTTCTGCAAGCTGTTCCCAAAGAACCGGCCTAAACAAGTGACGACCCCGAGGTTGGTGACACTCGGAAAAAGAGTTTTCCTTTGAATGGCCGGAAACGCCTCCGGAACGCCGCAGACAGCCTCCTCTTCTAACCTCAATGAGGCATTCTTTTATCTGACTGAAGGATCACCAAGAAGCTATTAATTCACCGAGAGAAGATGTTGGTGTACTTTTTATTGTTTTGCGACAGGGGAGGCATTGTCATTCAAATAGCGCAATTAACGAAGGAAGAGATGAGCCAATTAAAACAATGCGCGCGTATTCGTAATGAAGCCTCAAAAGTTTCGTACACCACGTCTGCAGAAGACGCTTGCACATACTACTTTGAGCTCAAACAATGTTATAGTGCCAAATTAAGATTACGTGAAAAGAAAGATATATATTAATGTAATATTATGTAAAGTTTCATTGATAAACTACACATTGTTGTGTGTGTTGAATGTATTTAAAGTATACTTTCTCTCAAACATGTTAGAGAAAGGATTCTAACGCTTTAGCCTGCGAATCAAAAGATGACAGACAAAGGTAAAAATATATTTTATACCAAATGCAATGTTTTCAGTCACACGACTAAACTTCCTACGTTTGCGGTTTATCATAACATACGAATATCGTATACACACACACACACACACACCACCACCACCACCCCCACCCCCACCAAAAAAAAAGCAGTCTGAAAGCTTTATAATACGATCTAAGAAGAATTTACCGTTAGCATTAACAGACTATTAACAATATCGAAGAAGAATTTATCACTGACATATTCAAAAGCTTTAAAAATATTACAAAAACTTTAAAAAAAAAGTTTTAAAAAAAATCTGAAATGTTTCAGATTTTAAATTACGACTAAAGGGGCACTTTTTTAATGTTTTGTGTATTACCTTTATTTATAAAATATCATGTTCTTCGCACTTAAACCATAAAATTCAGCTCAACAGCAATACCGCAAAATCATTTTAAAATGAGCATATCTTTAGAATTTCCGATACGCATTCCGCGCGCTGGAGATATATATATATTTTTTTTTTCCCGTAGAGTGTTGCCATTGCTCGCTTTTATATCGTTTGATTTGTACATAAAAATTCGTTAAAGGTTTACAAAATATGAAATAGATAATAAAACAAATTCCAAATTCGGGCTTCCAGATGCGCATATTCGGGTGGAAACGTACGTTATTCAAAATTGCATGGTTCTAGGTACCGTTGTTTTATCACATTTGGAGAAATATACACACATTTATGCATATTCTTCATTATTTAATTTCTTTAAATATAATACAGGGCGATAACATTTGGAGGCAACAGTTTGAAAAGTGATACAGCCATTTATAGTGAATCAACCCAAAATCGCCAAACCGAAAACAATAGTCCTTCAGGGAAAAAGCCCCTTTGGACTAAAAATGTGAAACTTTATAAAATTTTAAAAAACAAATAATTCTGCACCTTTTCATAACATAGAGCATTAGGTCATTAATTACAATAATGCTGCAATTTTTTACAAAAATTATTTATTGCATATATTATAAATTAAATGTATTTTAAATTATGTATGTTAGGTAAATGTTTAAAAAGGTCTGATTGTGAAAAAATATGTTTACTGCTTTTAAATCCCTCTGTTTACTGAGCAGCACAATTATAATTTGAAAAATAAATTCAGAATCATGTGTTGCATGAAATAGCAACTCTGGAAATTGACTGTCTGAAATGTTGCGAAGATACATTTAATATTTTATCTCTTGTCAACACTTGTCAGGTCGCATGAATGATATTTGCTATGATAACATAATGTAATGTCACATAGTGTAATGGTTCGTAAAATTTGAAAACGTTCCGTGAAATATACTTCTATATTCAAGTGTCTGTATTTCTAATTTCATCGTTTTTAATCGTGTAATAAAACAAACAAAGCTTCAGAACGTTTCGCTACACACCAAAAACTGTGTCTCTGTCAACTTGAAGTATCATAGCCTTCGCGTGCTTTTTCGCAGACCCAGCCCCCAGGAAAGTATTCCAGTCTTAGAAAATAACTGATTTCACATGCGCTTATTTTTAAAAAGTGAAAGAGTCTCTTCAGAACCAAAGAATTCTTAAGTCTAAATCATGAATCAGTAAGTGGTAAAGAAGATGATCGAACGTTGCAGAAAACGTACGGAACCTTTTATTTAATTAATTAAAATATATTCGTGTATATTTCTTCGTGTGTAACGTGCATACGAGCCCTTTTCCTTTAGAAATTCTCCCACGGAAGCATGCTTTCCTTTAGATAGATAGACTTCGCGTTTGTAACCCAAATAATCTAATGCAATCCAGTCGACCAGTGTCTTGTAAAATGAACTGAACAAGAGATGCATAAAAGACTAATAGATTATTTGAATATGACAAAGCACACGAGGGCTATATACCAAAAGGGAGGAATGCCTTCACAGAGGACTAAGGGAAATGGGCTGGTATTCAAATTACACATAAGGTGACCATGAAAACGAATCATGCGGCCAGCCCGTTTGCTGGGATCGAACCGGATCGAAAGCACGGTATTCAACGATCTAACTGCTCGAAATGCATGAAACAGTTTAATTTTAATCTACTGTGCATTTAATTTCACTGAAGCTTGTTATTGTTATGCAATGAATTTCAGATGATTGCCAAAATGGAAGATGTCCAGAAGATTTATTTTCTTGTTGTTATGACTAATCTCGCTTTTCTGATAACAGAAGAACCCCACGAAATTCATCGTGGCGAGGAGGCAAGATAGCGTCTATCGTTAGCAAGAGCCTTGGGCACCATACATGCGACGACTCTGCTCATTTTCAACCGCAATTTTGAAGAACAACACCCAAGCAGACGGGACCCAGTGTCTTCCATCCGTCTTTCCCCTCTTCCTGTACCTCTGTCCCTCTCTGGAGAGGACTGCTGGCTAGCCGCATATTTTGAGTCCCCCCATGCCGCACAGACACTATACATTTACAAACATCCATGCCTTCTCCGGGATTCGAAACCGGGCCCTTCGATACGGCAGTCAGAATTACTAACCATTATCCTGGTTGAGCAGGAGAAAATTTATAAGTGATTTTACAGAAAGGTAACTAGCAAGATGCAAATTTCATAAAATTATGATTTGTTATTATTATTTGATGGTGTCCTTTATCATAAGTTTTATTAATCGTAGTAATCAACCAAAATATTATCTTAATTACTGAAAAATGAGAGGTTGTAGAGACATTAGGTTATTACGAAGCAGGACAGGTGAAAAATAAGCAACGCCTTCGCCGGGAATCGAACCACGGACCTCTCGGTTACGCGTCGAGCATGCAGACCACTACACCACGAAGGCATGCGAAAAAGGCGGGAGAAATACCTTATAAGGTGACTGAAAAACGAAAAATGAGGGACGTAGAAGAATTAAAGTACGGGAGGGGAAGACTTCAACAAATGGACCCTTTATAAAAAGTTATATAGTAGAACAATTTTATTACTGAAATTTTTCATATAAATGTGTGTTTTAAGGTTTGAGAATGCATTTTTGTACGTTAAAGAAACGCTCATATTTATTTATTTTTCAAACTTTGCAGAATTTCAGATTTTGTGAGCTCAGTAAATTATGGTGTAAATTAATGCGATTTCTTTCTGTATATTTACTTATTATGCTGTCTGTATGGCATACTTCTTTTTTCTATATATTTATTTATGTATCTCTGATACATACCTAGACGAAAAGAAAATCTCATAAAAATTGGGTCCTTCACGTCGGTACTCCACATGCAAGCCTACATTGCTTGATAATTAATCCAGGCCCGACCAAAATCATCATCAATGATAAACATTTAATTTTCCAAATTTGGTTAATTAT
>KK112059.1:18579-55192 GCA_000611955.2 Stegodyphus mimosarum | reverse complement strand
TGTAGTGTAGAAGTCGGTAGATTGATCTTTCTAATTCTGCTTTTCGGTCGAGTGGGAGAGTGCCAGCTAGAACCTGAAGTGCTGCGGTTGATGTGGTGCTATACGCACTGGTGATTTTTGACAGGATTACTCGCTGTATTTTTTGTAGTTTTTGACATATTCTTGCTGTGCCAGTCATCCAGACTGGGCAGCCGTAGAGGATCATGCGTTCAATTGCATTTAGGTATAGATGTTTTAACAGGCGCCCCTTTTGGCTCCATTTGTCTGTGATTATCCTATTTAGCTTATTGATGATTCGATGCGTCTTATCTCGGACTTCCGTAAGATGTGATACCCACGCGAGCTTCTTATCAAGCGTGAATCCGAGGTATTTAATGGTATCCTGGCGTCGCAGTGGATGCCCTTCCCACTTTATGTGTGGTGGATTCGCGTCTATTTTTGAGCCCTTTGGAAAGACAATAAGTTGTGTCTTTTCAATGCTGAAATACAGTTTGTTATCTTGACTCCATTAAGCAGGAGAGATGAGAAATGAGCAACACCCTTGCTGGGACTCAAACACGGACCTCTCGTATACGCGCCAAGCCTGCTGACCACTACACCACGAAGGCATGCTAAGAAGGCGGGAGAAATACTTTATAATAGTAGCATCTACTTTAAGATTTGCAGAACAAAACTTGCAAAAATGCGAGGTAGTTGTCGGGCTACAGCGGAACTTGGAACTTGGTCTTCGCTGCAGATTTATTTGCTCCAGATGAAGAGGGACCTGTACTTGTTTCAACTCGAAATCGATAGCCTCTGGACTAAAATCTACGACAAATACAAGATTGTTGCTTTGCCTGATTTTTAAATTTTATGACTGGTTAGATATACTAGTAAAATTATTAATTAAAAAAAAAAAAAAAAAAAAAAAAGAAAAGAAACGAAAAGAAAGGAATAATTTTGCTACTGTCTAAAGTTTAGGGCGATATCGTTTAACATATGCTGTGCAGTTGGCTCCGATATATTCAACTGAATATTTATTAAAAGATGTAGAGAATTTTAAATCGGATATTCAAAGCTTATGGAGCAGGAATTAATTATGAAACAAAAAGGTTACGATGCTCAGAGATTTATACGTTTGAGAGGAACAAGATTAGATGGAATCTCTTTTCGTCAGTATTTTACGAGGATTTTACATATTAACTAATGTAGAAGATATTCAAGTGTTTAACAGTGAGGATCATCAGACCGCAAATAACTCAATGTTATTTGAATGTTATGTTAGAAGAAAAGTGCACTTTGACTACTTAGAACTGGAATCGGCAGTGAGAAATATTGTTTTTTATTTTATTAGAAATTGTGAAATTAATCAAATTTCTATTTTGTAAAGTCATTAAGGAACGTCATTAATGCAGTCATTAATGCATTAAGTCATCAATGCAGGAACGTGAAAAATGTACAAAGCCCTAGCCGGGATTGGAACTGCGCACCTCCCGAATATGCTTCGAACGGGCTTCCAGTCACACCGCGAAGGCATGCGGAAAGAACAGAGAAAAAAACCTTATAATTTATTGTGCTTATTTGATATGTATGCGGAATTATGTATGTTACAAAATGTATTCAGCTTTAGGTCTGCATAGAGATTAAAAACTGTCACTGTACATTTCTCTCAGTGACTGCATCGTTAAATCAATTTTCTTCATAGAAAATACTACAATATATTTATCATATCGACATTATATTTGTTTACTGCAACCTAGGTTATCATATTCTGGAATTTTATTTCTAGGATACAATTACATGTGTTCGGCAATTTTGTATCTCCTTAACCTCTGATTAAATGTAATCTCGTGGATTTTTAAAACCTTAACTAAGTTTTAACTGTTATAATTGTGTTTGAGTACGCCAAAGTTAACAAAAATTAGTTGTTTTTAATCATTTGGATACCTTTAGAAGTGCCGTGGCTGCAAAAGCAAAAATGACGCAAAAGAGCCAGTTTGTTTCTTTGGTTTGAATCTGAGTATTGAGCCTTATTTGTTATTTTAAAACCTTAGATAAAATTCCTTGTCATTCTTTTCTTGTATTTTTGTGCGGAAGACGACGAACGATTATCTTTTTCTCTGCCGATGTCAAAGAAAATGTTCTTTTTATGATCCTTATACAATTGCAAATGCACTTTTAAATGCTATAAAATGCGGTAATTACTTCTACACAAATTAGGAGTTAATGTTTTCCGAAGAAGCACAAAAGTAAAAACAAAATACAATAAGACAATGTTGAACTGCTTTAATCTCAATTGTGGTATAAAATAATGACAAAGACAATGAAGTCCAGTTGGTCGAAGTTTGAATAACGTCATTTCTGCACTTCGCTGAATTTTCGCTGAAATTTCTTCATTATAGATATTCAACCATCTTGATTAAAAAGTTAACTTTTTTAGCCGATTATGCATAATTTTTAGTCCTATAAGGACATTATTGTTCTGAAAGCAGTTGTAAATTTTAGTTCAAGATAAGTTTGCTCCTAACTTATTGGAAAGTACATAAGGAATTTGTCGTTCTGTTGCCACTTAATACAATTAAATCCGATTTTTTTAGTTATTTATTATCGGTTTTTCCGTCTCTCCCTATCGTGTTCTATGATGTATGCTACGAGGTTTACAGAACGTGACACAACACAAAAGAATAAATAAATAAATAAAAATCTTAAAGATTTCAGATTTTATATTACGCCCAAACGACGTTTTTTTAACGTTTTGTGTCTTACCTTTATTTATTAAACATCATGTTCTTCCCACTTAAACCACATAAAATTCAATTCAACAGCAATATCACAAAATGATTTAAAAAGAGCATATCTTTAGAATTTCTGATACACAGTCTCGCGCGCTGGAGATATTCCCCCCCCCTTACAGTGTTGCCGGGCTTCCAGATGCCCATATTCCGGTGGAGACGTACATTATTCAAAATTCGATGGCTCTAGGTATCGTTGTTTTATCACAATACGAAAAACATATATACATTTATGCAGATTCTTCATTATTTAATTTCTTTAAATATAACACAGGACGATAATATTTGGTGGCAATAATTTCAAAAGTGGTCCAGACTTTTAATGTTTTAGACGTAAAATGCCAAAACGATATTAATAGGCTTTCTTGGTTAACGCCCTTTGGGCTTAAAAAAAATAAATAAAAATTTTAAAAAATTGAAATGCATATAATTATTATATTTAATAAATTAATGGTTTCAGCTATGAATTGTTTCTACTGTGATGGCGTAACTGTTTTCCTTTAAGAATTGGCAACGCATTTCATGTAATTTTTCGAACTGGAAACAAAAATCTTCACCTGGTCAAATATGAAATAACAGTTTTTTAGAAAAGGGAGAAAAGGCTATCAATTTTTTATAAAATCATATTAGCATTTTAGTATTTTTTAAAATTTTTAATTTCATATTTTATTAAAAATATGACGAAAAAGTGAAAAATTATGTGATATTTTTATTTTAAATTTTTTTGAAGTCTTGATGTAGCTGTTTTCCTTTAAACAAAACTATGGTATGTCTTAGTTTTAGTAATGTGAAGAACATGAATCAATTTTAGTTAAATTAATGATCCTGACATCAATAGAGTAAATCTGAAGTTGCAAACATTGTATATATGTTGTATGAAATCGTAATTATTAATTTATAATTTTTGATAATAATTAACCCGTAACATGTAGAATCAACAGTATTTATTCAGTGCGATAGTTTGGTTCATTTGATTTATTTTGTTCATTAAATAAATAAATTGTAAACATTTTTCTGAACAGTGTAATATACAAACATATTAACGCGAAGGTAGTGAAAAACTAGAAGCACGTTACAGTGTATAAGTACAGCCATGTTGATTGGTTTGGTTTATTTGATTATGGCAAAGCACTCGAGGGCTATCTGCCTAAGGGGAGGGATCTGCCTTTGTGCAAGAATTTCTAAGGGAAACTGTCTCGTATAAACATTACACATGGAGAAAACCACGAAAACATCCATGCAGCCAGCCTGTTCGCGGAATTCGATCGAACTACCAGTGTTCAGTGACTTTACTGCTTGGCCGCTGGTGGGCCACACAGCCATGTTGAATAGAATTACATATGGAATGATGGTATGCTATAAGCATGGAAGGGTAAAAACACCATTTAATTGCCTCTCTGAAGGCTTTTCTTACTTCAAAATCAGAATTCTGCTGAAAAACGAACAATAAAATTTCTATAAAATAAGTGAAATCTGCAGTTCGGCTTGCAAACATTATTTGTTTCTTCGCTGAGAGTTTTGACATTTTTTTGCTACCATCAAAAACCGAAAAAATAAAGGAAAGTGCATAATTCCACAGAATATTAAGATGTATAAACTTCTGGTGCTAAAAAGCGCTCTTGGAACAGTCTCTTAACAGAAATATTTCCAACCGATAGTGAGAAAGTGTCAACCCTGTTTATAGACGGAATTAACAGAAATTAAATATGACCCAGTTTAAAAGCGAAAATCTAGTATCCCCGAATTTAACAAAATTTTGCCTGAGCGCATCCCAGAAAGCCATAATTTGCATCGTAAGTGCTTTTCATGTTCGATAGTATGTGTCAGTGTGCAGCTTTTCTCACTTACGAAGAGGTAAAAGTTCTCAGTGAGATTCGTATTAAGAGGCATTAATCTGATTTCTGTTTTGAAAATCGCTAGTGCAAACGTTATGCTTGCAGACATTCGAAAGTCAGCTACGCAAAAGCATGCCAGGTGTCAAGAAAACAATAAGTATCTATCATCTACTCCCAGAGTTTCCTGATTTGTTCTATATTTAGAGAACTTCATTTTTAGCTAAGATCTTCCTATTCACTCGCTTTTTAAATACATACGTAATACTCTTATTTAATACTCTTACTTCCTACCTCCATGCATCCGGCACAATCCGGTACAATGATAATAATCTGGCCCACCTGAGGTACGGAGGAGGTTTGATAGACCTGGTCTACAGTGATTGAAGGTACGAAGGTACGCGTGTCAAAAGCGATATCTACTCAAGTTTTAGTGTTCTAATCTGGGTTTTGCGTGTTCCAATTTATTGTTAATTTGAGAATTCCGAATCTATTTATGCAAAACGTTTCCCTTGATGTATTTCTGAATTTTTGTATAAAAGGCATTCTTTTCAGAAGCAACAATAGCAGATTTTGTAGTGACATCAATTGATTCATTGCTTTTGATATAACGTGACCAGACACTCTGATTTAAAAACGGCAAAAACCGCAATCCTACAGATGCAAGTGTAACTTCGAAATATTTCAAATGAAGATATTCAATTCATTAAAAGTCTCCATATAATAATTTAAAAGTACTCAGCAAGGAAAATTAACTACATAATTTGCGCTTGTGCTATTTAGAAAAGAAAATTAAGGCTGGAATGCTACTGAAAGTTTCAGCTGTCAGTACGGATACAGCTCTGTGTAATAGTCAACCCTCTGATGTTTTATCGCAAACGAAGGCTGCACTAGTATAGCTGTGGATATTACAGCCGTCAGACAAAATTGCTCGATGGATAGCATGTTTACTTTTGGCCTCTTGGCTGACCTTATGATATATATCACTGCTAGTATTATAGTTTTCAAGGACAAGCTGCTTAACTGATATAGTGATTTCGCTGACTTCCATAACAATGGACCCGGATTCCAATCCTGAAGAAGCCATGGACGTTTACAAGCTTATAATGTCTGTACGGCAAGGGGGCGCTCAGAATACACGTCAAGCCAAAAGTCCTCTCCAGATGTTGATGGTAGAGAACAGAGAGGAGAAACCCTCTGACCGTCTCCGAGGTGTTCTTTCTCAAAATTAGGGTGGAAATGCACAGTTTGTGCAGTGTAACTATACCTGTACGACTAGTGGTGAAATTCTGGTGTCCCGCCTACTTCTGCCTATACCTGTTTTCAAGCCCACGAAAAGTATCAAGGAGCTTAATTTTACATCATGTCAAAAAGGTATTTGAGCTAATTAAAGTAGGAAGCGTAGCTTACATTACGTTATTACTTACTTAATTTAAAATTCGTAGCATTTGTTTTCATACACCTAAGCATTTTTTATCATTAGCTAAGAGGATATTTGAGTTATCTATATCCGAAAGGGGAAGATTCGGACTTCGGCAGCTGCACACCATAGGAAAGCAAGTCGCTGTTCTAGAGTTGGTCAAGTAACGCTCACATGAGTCTCACGGGCAGCTTTGCTGGACGTATGAATTTTAGATCCCTTATTCTCAAGCCTTTCATGCAGAGGTGCGAAACCAGTCGATTAGCAAATAAGAGAAATGCTTAATATTCCCGTTTATTTGATGCAAAGGTTAAAGCAATGTGTAGACTATGCCCAGTAACTACCAACACTCTTTTCTCCCGGAAAATGGGTTTCCACGATGGCAGACTTTTGGATGGTTTTCATCTCGCGAGAAAACAAACACAAAGGCCTGTAGCTATATTTCAAGGATAATCCTCACTTCTAAAAAAGAAATTGTAACGAGGGAGAAAAAGTCAACTTTACTCACATATACGATGGTTCGTTAATAATCATGCGCAACAAAACAAATGAAAATCCAAATCACTGTGTCGCGAAATCATATAGTACATTATTAAGTGTGTGTTTAATCGTGAAAAAAAAGAGAAATATTTTTCTGTAGAAGTTGGAGAACTCACGAATTCAAATAATTTCTTCCAAAAAGAACTACACTAAGGCACCATTTAATGCAGCCTCCTTAACTTTGAATGGATATAATGTTGTTTTAAATTGTTAAACCTGTAATAATTTATTATAACGCGTTTGTGGTCAAACCTTAAAAAGGCATGAAATTTATGCTGATTCGATGTAATTGGACATTAAAAACTATAAAATAACTGAATGATCTGAACCATAGGAGGATTTCATGCGACTGAATGATTTCACATATTTTAGTCATCAAAGTGAACAATTATTCTGGGCAGTTGTTCACATCACCATATATAAGGTCAGAAAGCTCAATGAATATAAGATATATAGAGAAAAGAAATGTAGAGGGCACAGAAGAAGATTACGGAAGAAATTTTTGTAGAAAAGCTTCACCGTAAATCATTAAGAATCTTTTAATAGATGACAGCAATGAATATATTAATCATTAAAAGTTAATTTGATTCAAATTCTGTAAAATACCTATTTTCTGGATTTTGACAGGTAATTTGCAAGGAAGTATTTGTGTTGCTTATCTTTGTGTTTAAAAGTCTGCAATTTAATTCTCTGGTATCGAATCCTTTTCTTCCAAAGTGCTCTTCATATACCCAAAGTACTCTGCTTTTTTCGTCAAGTGCTCGAAGTACTCTTCTTCTTTTCTAACGTATTATTCGAAATGTAAACGTTCTCCTTCTTCTCGGAATTGCAGTGCTGTGACAAGGCGAAATGCGAACAGAGGTCAAGTGATTTATCGCCATTATTTTATTGCGGCCCAAAAACAGAGAGAGGGGAAAAAAAGACTGTTTTGTTCTTGCGTTCGAAAGGGGAGAATATGTGAAAAGATCATCTGTTTTTCTAGTATACAAGGTCATCGAATTTGGAACTCAAGGTACCGCTTTGTTTTCTAGAAAAACGCATGAGACACAGCTGAGGTACGATCTCGTGTTTTTAGAGTATGTACATTGTAATTAACTAGCAAAAGAATAATAGAATGTTCCCGTTGAACTCTAAACCTCGTAATGACATAAGTACAACCGCGTTCCTGTATTTACAGTAGATACTTGGGGATTTCCGGGAAATTCATTTCCCTTTCACTTTAGGTGTATCAACGGAATCAGTCGATCCCAGAAATGTGGTAACTACTTGAAACTTAAAAGAGGATAATATTGAAATAGGTATTCATACACCAAATTAGTATTATTATACCATCATTTTATTTTTCCAAAAATTCAGATGATAAAACATAGAAGTGAATATTAAAAGCGAAATTTTCTTTTTTTTTTAATTCGTTTTTCAATAAAAATATTTATTTTTATAAATACATAGTATTCACGCATATTGAGAAACATTAAGGGAAGTACAGAAGTATTCGGATGCATGTATCATCAGGATATGTTATAAGGTATTTCTCCCGCCTTCTAACCTGCCTTCGTGGTGTAATTGGAAGTATACTCGACGCGTATTCGAGAGGTCCAGGGTTCGAGTCCCGGCGAGAGCATTGCTCATTTTCCAGATCTTCTGCTTTCCAAAAATACCTAATATCTCTACAGTGGCGCCCGAACTAAAAAATATTCTTATAAAAATAAGGTCCTTATAAATATATATTTTTATATAAGGGTATATAAAAATAAGGCCCTTATAAAAATAAGGTCCTTATAAATATATATTTTTATATAAGGGTATATAAAAATAAGGCCCTTATAAAAATAAGGTCCTTATAAATATATATTTTTATATAAGGGTATATAAAAATAAGGCCCTTATAAAAATAAGGTCCTTATAAATATATATTTTTATATAAGGGTATATAAAAATAAGGCCCTTATAAAAATAAGGTCCTTATAAATATATATTTTTATATAAGGGTATATAAAAATAAGGCCCTTATAAAAATAAGGTCCTTATAAATATATATTTTTATATAAGGGTATATAAAAATAAGGCCCTTATAAAAATAAGGTCCTTATAAATATATATTTTTATATAAGGGTATATAAAAATAAGGCCCTTATAAAAATAAGGTCCTTATAAATATATATTTTTATATAAGGGTATATAAAAATAAGGCCCTTATAAAAATAAGGTCCTTATAAATATATATTTTTATATAAGGGTATATAAAAATAAGGTCCTTATAAATATATATTTTTATATAAGGGTATATAAAAATAAGGCCCTTATAAAGGTATTTCTCCCGCCTTCGTAATGTAATGGCCAGCACACTTGGCACGTATTCGAGAGGTCCGAGGTTCGAGTCCCGGCGAAGGCACTGCTCGTTTTTCACGTCTCTCAGAGTCAAAACTTCTAATGTACAATGCATCCAAATATTTCTTCACTTCGCAAAGTTCTTTAAACTCTAGAAATTTATTTTGGTCTAGAAAATTAATATTTGTCATTAAAAAATAAACTAGAATCTTTTATGTATGTTTTCGCCCCAAGTAGTTTTGCATTTTCAAATTTCAGACTTCCCTTTCCCCCAAAAATCCATAACCTACGCACTACGCTTTCTCAAAAATAACATCAGTCTTCTGAATTTCAGCTCAAGATCACATTCGATGACAGCGTAGACGAAAATACCTTCGTCTACCCTTCGGAGTCCTCCCTCATGGAAGAACCGGAAAGGTCTCTTTCGCCAGCTTCCTCAGAAAATGAAATCATCCCCAACAGTAACCACTCCAAACTGAAGACCAACACATCTATAGGATCCTCGAGTAAGTATCAGTATTTTTTTTTCAAGTGCAAATTAGTTTTATCGTAGTTCAGGGCATAAATTTTGGATTCAGTGACTTAAAAAGCGGAATGCGAGGCATGCTTTTTCACATAAAGTTCTACAGCTATTTGGGGGTCATTAAACGATTGCTGATGCAGATACTGAACTCATAGAAATACTCAGAAACGAAGCTTATCATTTGAAAGCGAAGTCGTATAAAGGAATTTATAGTAGAGGAAACGTTGGATGTTACACTGGTTTAAATTTCTTCATAACATAAGCGCTTGGTGTTGAGTCAAAACTAGTGACACTCCGTCTTGTTCTAAGCATGATGTTTCATTTCAGCCTTTCCTACTTCATACTTTTTGGAGGTGGCAACAAAAAACAAGACACTTCGGCCTTTACTTTGGTTTGCAGTTATTAAAGGTAGCAACATTAAAAATTGTACCATTTCAGCCTTGTTTCAATATCATAGATTTTTTTCTCTTTTTTTCAAATCACTTTAAACAGTAATATTTTCAAAATATTTACTAAAGATTAGACTTTCAATGTTGGCCTGCCCTTTATCTCAGGATAATACAAAACTCTTATCGAATAAAAAAAATTAACTTTTTCTCTATTAGGTATCACTGGCAGTAATATTATTGTTATATCTAAAAATTGTCTCAAACGTTTAATAGTGACACATGACGCGGCACCTATAATTTGGCAAATCTAAGGCACGTGTCAAGCTTATCAACCTTCCTTTTTTATCGCAGTCGGCATCTAAAGGTATATACCACCCTCTTACGGCGGGGTTAGCTCTATTTTTTATTCTTATGTATTGGTAACTTGTGCATTTTTTTGCTTTAAAAGTGATTGACTATTGTTGTTCATGTGTTCCAGTTAAGGTTTTTATGCCTTTAGTTAATCTGCATTCAATAATATAGAATTATAAACAATTTAAAAGTGTAAGTGGCGTTAGGCCTATGGTGGTGGCTATTTGTTTATATTTGAAACGCTTGGTAGTATAGTGAATTATATCCGCTGGTGCACCAATTTCAGTGTCTTTTTGCCTAGTGAGGTTAACTTTTAATTTTTGTGCAACGAAAATTCTGTCTTTCAATCCGTTGGTTTAATTGCGCGCTTTTGCGTAGGAACTCCAATTTTAATTATAAAATTATTTTCAAACTAATTTTAGTTTGAAAACTAATTTTAGTTAGATTTGGTGTCTAAGGTTTTTCTGTATTTCGCAATTTTTGAAGTTGTTTTGAGTTTTTATATATTTTGCCTTAGCGCGAAGTGAGAGCTGAATTGATTGAATGAGAAATCTATCCCTAACGAAATTCAAGGAAATAAGTTTAAATGAAGTGCAACAAAAAATGGGTGTAATTTAAACGGCCGTGAAAGGAAGTCATCTTGTGTCCGCATCAGATTTTTTTTTTTTTTACTTTAGAGTATAACGGGATTAAAACGGTCATATTTTTTTAATAACTGTAAGTAAATCTAATTATGAATTTTTAAATCTGTAAAAATTATTTGAAACTGACTTTATTTTAGGATATCTGTTATTAAGTAAAAACCTATAGTCAGACACGAAATTCCTGCACGTTGACTTTTTGATAAAATTTAATATTTTTCCGAATCAGCTTAATTTCTCTACTAAAATAAAATATAAAAAAATCATGCATTTCACTTTATAACTTAATCGTTGATTTTTTTATATTTTTTTAACTGAAGAATAGCAAGAAAGACGATTTTTATTAATTAATTAAGCGACTCTTAAGAGATCAAAGTAATTATTTGGTTAATTTGAAATACTGTACAACATTCTCTGATGTTTTATACCGAAAACGTGAATGCAAAAGATGAATGTTTTTTTCTTCAATAATAATTTTTTCAACAACTCCAATTTAAATTAGACTTATTCAATCCTTGCTGCTCCCATACTTTGAGTAAAATAATGTTTCAGGTGTATTTTTTCTGCTGAAGAATATATGAAAGACTTAATTCATCACATCATAAAACAGAAAGTAAACTGCGCTGTATGCATTTAAAAAATATTTATTTCAAAATTCCTTAAAATAAAAGTATAAACTTTAAAGCAAAATTATAATTTGAAAAAATACATGAGTTAGAAGTAACAAGTTCTAATTCCAGTGTCCGGCGCCAAAAACATCGCAGACGAAAACGTCGCGAAGGAAACAATACAAGAGGAAAGGTCTTACAGAAGATCGTGGAAGAAAAGAAAGTAATAAGACATCGTGGTAAAAAATAAAGTTGAACAAAATCTTTCCAGTTTTAAAACATCATCATGCAAAATATTGCGGTAAAAAATAAAGCACCTACAACTCTTCACGTGGTGATAACATCGCTAACGTGCGTTTTCTGAATATGAAAATGTTCAAGTGAACTTCCGCTTAATGATTTGTGGGTACTTCTTTATAGCGGCTTCTGAGATTGAATCGCTAACAAATCGAGATATCTCGCCCCGTATTAATTAATTTTTGCTAAAATTTTCAAATTCGCGTTGGATTTTTAAAAATACTTAATAGTCTTTAATTTACCAAATAAAGAAGTGGGTGTCATACTCTTTTTTCAAGAAAGATGCCTTTTGCCTGGCCAGCAAATATGCGAAATAGCTACACTAGGAAACTATAATGGCGAAACCATTTGAAGGAGAAATGTTAAAAATCATAAAAAGAAGAAAGTCTTTTCCGTGTTGGAAATTGGTTTAGTGGTTCCAGAATATAGTTGGTCATTGCTATTAGGGTTATGTATTCGCGAGCAGAGAAGATAACGTCCATCAAATGGTGTGACAAACAACTTAATATGTGGGAAAATTCTGCAACTGCTGGAACAATTACATGTGGGAAAAGTTCTCTACATATGATGCAAAGATTCAGTGGGCGAATAAGGCAGTCCCAATGAAATAGTTGAAATCCATGACAATTTGTTCATCTGACTTAACAACATCAGCGACAGACTACTCCCACAACAATGGATTTTAGGAGGAATATGCCAGGAAGATGAGAATACTTTGTCTTTCGAATCTCAAATTCAGATGCTAGTACTGTAATGGAGAAAATTATTCAACATATGTAAGATGTATCAACGATCTGTTCAGGCTGCTAGAAGGGATATAAAACAGAGTAACTTGAAGACGTTGATCCAGAGTCACTTTAATGATTGTTAAAAGTATTCTTAGCAAACAACATCTGGATATTATTGTTATTATTATATACTCTGTCGTTTTATTTTTACATTCCCGTTTCATGAGTTTGGCGAAATCATAGCTGCGTAAGGTTGAGGTCCGTTATAATAAGGAAGTACTGATTTGTGAAGACAAGAAGAAGTGAGTAATACTTTTAGCTGTATATTTCATATTTTTGTATGAACTAATAAATTTTTAGAGAAAGCAAGAAGGAAATTTAAGTAGTTAAATCTCAAAATTAGTAATAATTAATGCTACGTATAGCAGTTATTGGAATTTTAATTTTATGTTGCTAACTGTTAAAAGTCACTATTTAATTTTGCACATTAGTAGATTTGTATGAAAAATATAGTATAGAAAAAGGCTAGAAAGAGGAAGATATGTAAGCTTAAATTCTATTAACTGCTATATTTTAGCATTAAATTTTACTAAATTCCAGATTTTTGAATGCTAAAATTCTATTAACTGCTATATTTTAGCATTAAATTTTACCAAATTCCAGATTTTTGAATGCTTAAATTTTCTTCTTCCTTTTTCAATAAAAAAACTTTATTAATACAAAAATATGAGATATAAAGGTAAAAATATTACCCCTTTCTTCTTGTGCTCACAAATCATTACGGGAAAATTCATTTAAATATTTTTGTCAGAAAACACGCGTCTGCGGATGACGATGATTTTGAGATGCTTTATTTTTTATCGCGATATTTTGCATGACGATGTTCGAAAACGCAAAGTTTTTGCATCGCTTATTTTTCTACCGCGATGTTTAGTCCATGATGTTTAGTTTTTCTTCTACTGTTCTCCTTTGTCTGTCCATCACGAGAAGAGACTTCACCTCGCCTGTTAACAAGGGGAGTTCTTTCACTGCGGAGAGAGAATTCATCCAAGGTTGCAAGGGAATGAATCCGAATTCCATTGTTATAGATAATGCAATATTAGTCCCGGTTTACTTGAAGTAAGATGTTAGAATCGTCCGGCACCACATAATGTAGTCTTTTCTGGTGGTGGGCAGACTGCACCACAATGTTTTAATGATTCGATGTTTTCTCCACGACGTTTTTGTCCGCAATGTTTTCATCTGCAATCCTAATGTCCCCTCTCCCAACCATCAAAATATTATATGGCCAAGTTTATAATATTAAGAACGGCATTAAGAATGTCTTTTATAAACTATGCTAAGTGGGCAAATATTTATAAAAGAAATTATCATTTAGAATTACATTCTCAAAATATGACGTAAATGTAAAAAGTATTAGATATGTATCTTACTTTTAAGTCATTCTATTTAACATAGCATATGCAACGTACTTGTATAATTTGAAAAATGAATTAAAAGCCTTCGCCTGAAGATCGATAACAGTTTTAAAATTAACAATTTTCAAGGAAAGTAACTTCATATTTCTACCAGAAGACTGGCAACAGATAATAGAAATATCTATTTACCAGGCCTCTTGGATGATTAATTCTCTATAGCATAACGTATAGTAATCACAAAACTGGAAAGACTCTACTGTAGAAGTTTCTCACATCCTGCCAAGCAAAAGATTTGAATCGTAAAGTAATAAGTACACTTGTTGCTTTTAAGCTGCCCATTTTGTTAAATAGCACAGTTATAATTTAAAGAATGAATTAAAGATGTTGAATGGCAACACATAATAAATCGGTAATCGGCGAGATCTATGAAAAATAATGTTCATATGTCGTTCAATAGCATCACTTACCAGATTCTATGGATAATAAAGGCACTTTAAAGTAACGGGTAAATTGGATTAATTAAAAATTGGAAAAACTCCTTAAAGGCGTTTTTAATATCAAAACGAGAATAAGGAAAGGAAAAAATGGAAGGAAAAGAAAATAAGATAAAAAAGTAAATAATTTTAATTCTAAGGAAAACTAAATGGAATATTAAAAATAATTCATACATGCTTAAACACGGTACTTGCAGCATAAATAGAAGTTATATTTTAAAATTAATTATAAATGTAATAACACATTGAAAGAAGTGCTTTTAACAAATATATTTTACAAATTAAACTTTAAATCGTTCTGCAATATTTTATATCTAACTAATGTAACTCCTGTCCCTTAATTACACTACATAAATACATAAAGTGGAATAACTGAAAATTCATCCAAAAAATAAATAAATAAATAAATAAACATTTGTCTTTTTGCAGAACAATAATAGCAAGCAACTCGCAAGAGATAATCTTATTTCATTTTACTTCAGACAAAGTTTAGCATAAAACTTTAAACTTTGTAATAATGTGTCAATGATCGAAACATGTTTCCCCTTTCCTAAAATTTCAATTTGAATTTACTGCCTTCATTTTTAAAACACTATCCACATTATGCTGATGTCTATTTTATAACATACGTAAATAATAAATCGGTTTATTTATCATTATGAACTTAATTATTTGTTTTTAATAAACATTTCAATTAACATGTTATTTATGGTTCGTATTATTTCTTTCACAATAACAAGGCTATTCAAATTAAGAATGAATCGACATCTCATTGGTTGTAAAATTTTCGTGGCGAATTTTTCTCATTTGCCGGTCTTCACAAGTCGTCATCATAGCAGATTACGCATTTAGGTTCGTATTTTAGGAAATTCAGTTCCAGTGCCAATATAAGTAAAAAAGAAGTAAAATTGACTTGCTGTTGTTCTTCAAGTGCTAAAAAGTTACTTGCTGGAGCTATTACTAATCGGAATTTAACAAACTATTTGTCTGAGAATTCTGAGAAAATAATCTGCTTCGTTTCAAAATGGGAAGTCTAAGTCCTGACCAGAAAGTAAAAAGCTTCAATTTGAGGGCAATTAAAAAAAGTTCCGCAGATGAACAGGAAATGTCCATTGTAAAGGAGATGGATGCTTTGAATCTGAAGGACGACAAACAAACTTTCGAAGTATTGCTGCAAGTGAAACAGTTTAGACCTTCTGAAATAAATGTGAAAATTGCTGGAAGGAAAGTTATTGTGAGTGCGAAACATGAAGTTTATGCCGACGATCATGGTTTCGTCAGTCGGGAATTTACGCGGAAGTATAATTTGCCGAATGGTGTGGAGCCCAAAGATTTGGTCACCTTTCTAAGTCAAGATGGCATCCTCACCATTAAAACATACGACGAAAAGGACCTATACAAAGAAAGTAAATTTTTACAAGGCTTGGAGAAAGTTTTAAACCAAGCAGAATCTCTACCAGCTGAAGGCTTAAAGCAAGAGATGCCTCTTGTAGCTACAGATGGGAGCAAAAACGAAACTGTACCAGCTGAAGGCGCAAAGCAAAAGGAGCCTTTACAAGCTACAGATGGGAGCAAAAAATCTCTACCAGCTAAAGCCTTATAAAAAGTCTCAATTTGAAGACAATTGAACAACGTTCCACAGATGAATAGGAAATATCCATTGAAAAGATGGATGCTTTGAATCTAAAGGACGATAAAGAAACTTTCGGAGTATTGCTGCACAGTTTACACCTTCTGAAATAAATGTGAAAATTGCTGGAAGGAAAGTTTTTTGTGAGTGCGAAACATGAAATTTACGAAATTACATTAGTCAGAAATCAAGACAGCTGTTATTGGAAATGAAGTCTGCAGCAAAACTTTAGACTGTTCAAAAACTTTATAAATTGAAACATAAATCGCAATGGAAGAATAGTACCGTAAGAGCTAACAGCCGTTAACTTTATCATTATTTCAATAATAACTAGTGGCAAAATGTGAAACTGGACGTGAGAATAAGTGCTGAACTCTGTTGGTTAATTAAATTAATATCGTTCTTGGTTTATAATTTTGAAAAATTTTCTCGTTCCTGTAAGCCATCGAAATAAATTTCCTTATAATTATGAAATTGTCTCTTTGATTCAACAGTGGAATATAAAGTTGTCTCTTTTTTGGAATTAAAACACAACTCTATAGAGATAGCAGTTAACTGAAAGCTCTCACTTGAAAAATGTGCTGGTCCTGAGGAAGGATGTACAAGTAAGATAAATTTAATACATTTTGAGCTTTTAATTTCTTTATTTAAAACGAATTTCTAAGTTCGGAAGTTTTTTCTCTATTCTTTTGGTGGAAAGATAGTGTGTAGTAAGTTCTAAAAGCAAAAAGTAACTATCCCAGCTCCTGAGCATAAATTTAGTTTACATTCATGTATTGTTTTAATTGCAGTTTTTATCAGTAAGTTTATTTTACAAGTGGGCAAATATTTTGTTAATGTACTCCTTAATAGCTTTAAATTTTCTGTTTGAAATAATTCTATACGAATATAAAATAGTTTTATTTTTTTGATTAGCAGCTCCTCTTATTAAAACCATGAATTACTTTCTTGTTTGTAAAACATTTTCACTAGCTTTATATAAGCTAATATCTGAAGGAAATAAAAGGCATTTGCTGGAAAATTTATTTTCTTTATGCCCTGAAGTGATACTAGCGTGTTTACAACATCAACTTAATATCATAACCAAAAATAAATAGCGATAACTGTTAATTTGCTGAAATTTTCATTACAAAGCAATGATTCTAAATAGTTCTAAAAGTCTTATAAATTAGATGTTTTGAGTGTTCTCTTCATGATTAACAGTTGAGAGTAAAATTACTACCAATCTGTACTTTATTCTTCTGAAGTTTACTTCACTATTAACAAATTAAGATATATATTTATTGAACAAAATTCAGTTCTCTTGGTTTATGAGCAACTTTCTTCCTCTCGAATAGCATTTAGTCTTCTCTGGTCTTTAATTTTATTTGCGTATATTAAGCCAATTATTACGCTTTCAAAAAACCAAAATTCAGCATCCACCCAACCTGGAGAAAACGTTTATTTCGTGCAAAATTCGGCAGATACTTGGCACAATGTTCTGTAACAGAACTTGCGTATTAAATGCTCTGTTGCCTATTCTTTCGACTAAATGGTAACTATTAATTAGTTGTTATAGATTCTACAAGAGTTTAGATATTTTCATATAATATTTTATGCCAGTTGCAATTTTATCACAACTGTAATGTTTCTTTTAAGCTTTCTTTGCAAATATAAGATATTTAGAATAATCTGGCTCTTGGCAGAGCTCTCTAGCATTGACCATTTACTTTCAGTTGCGATAATGCCTGGAAATAAGGTCTGAATTTATTTTTTAGCGATACAACTATCATAACTTCATTATTCCTGTTGTCCTGTAGAAACCAAAGCAAAAGTAGAGCCATCAGTTTGATAATATCGGCATTAGAAATGATTCTCCAGAAGACTATAAAAATCTTGAGGACTTTAAAGCTTTTAAGTCCATAAATTTCATTATAAATGTAATCTAAAATCTGAAAATTACTTTTGCTAAGAGATTTTTATTAGTTGTAGCTGTGACAATTATCTTTGGAGTATATTTACTATGCTAAATTGTTTTTAATTTTGATAATTATTTCAATATCCGTATTTTCACAAACGAGTGTTCGTTGAAATTTTTAACTATCATGTATATTAGCTAAATTTAAACTAAAAAAAATGTAATCTTTCGAGGTTTTTCTTGCTTGTTTCAATATCATCGCTTGCCCTGACTGTTTGCCGTAAAAATATAGTTAAAAGAATATTGCTTGGAGACGTGTGCTAAATTTTTGCCAACCTTCTTTTGAAATTAAATTACCAAGAACCTTATTTCTCCTGTTTGTGTTTTAGAGTATTAAACTGTATTTGTAAAATATACTTTAGCTTTGGGAATAAAAATTCATATGGAACTCTTATATTTGCTGAATTATAACACCAGGTTCAGAACAATTTAATGTACCTTAAATAAGCAAAATACTAAATCTGAAATTTCTATATTAACGAAATAAAATATTAAGTAAATGTGTGATCGCTGTAGCAAACTCTTAACTTCGTTGAAATTGTGATCAGCTAATTTTAGATCATTTGGACTTGGTTTCCTCGTAAATGAGTTTAACTTCCACTTGAAATAAAGCTCCTTGCTGTAGTGCTTACTTGAACGGTAAATGCTTTCCGCAGTGTATTACAATTATGTGTATTAAAACTTGCATATGAACTGAAACTACTAAATTTTTTTTTGCTTAGAAGTTAAGTATTTTTAATTTTTAAATCTCTTGATTAGTAGTTGTGAATAGTACAGGTAAGGCTGAAATTCAGGAAAAACGTATTTAGTTTAGCTTTCAAATTAATATCGCTACTGAAATAGAGTATTTAAAAAGTACTTAATTTCGAATATTTTCTTACTGAAGTAATTGTGAAAAAGAAACGGAAGCCTTTAGGTTAATACATAATTAGCGCCACAGGAAAGTGCAATATCCGCTCTTTTGAGAACAACGGGAGTGACTGCGTAGTTAGTTTTAGTGATTTTTCCCATTTATAACAAGAACCATTTTTCCTTAATGTCCTCCACAGAGGCGTCCCTCCGCTTAGGCAGACGGTCCTCTTTGCCATATTCCAGTAACATTTCAAACTTTCTGAGAATAAGCTGAAAGTTTTAACCTACGTTTCTTTCGAGATGAGTATTAGACTATGTATAAAACTTGCTTCGTTTCCGAGAAGTAAATGAACTTGACGTTAGATTGAGTACAGATAAGCTTTGGAACAAGAAATAAAATTTAGCTGTTGGAAAGGAGTAGGGTAGTTGAGAATATATTTTTTAGCTTGTATGACCTAGCAAAGTATGAAATTTATTATAAACAGAATGTGCAGGGGTAAACGTGAATTAAACTCGGAAGTATGCTGTACAAATAAAACGTTAACTGTACATAAACATCTCGAAACAATAAAAACGTGAATGACTTACCGTTTCTGTAAAGGTGATTAAATAGCACTAATGTGTTTCAATATCGTCAAATAATTAATCCAGATTTATTCAGCTAATACGTTAGCTTGAAGTTCTCAGACTTCGGAAATTATTGTAGTCGTGAGTGTTTTATAAGAGTTCCAAACACGTTATAATTATAGGTAATTTATGCAGCATTAAATATTCGCTAATAACTTAAAACAATGATTCCATAATTATTGGAAATTTTCTAAACTGTTTACGAAAAAATTGTAATTAAAAGTATTATATTCTGCGAATGATGAAAGTTAATCACAGTGAATAAATAATTCAGAATAAAGTATGTTACACTTTGTGCGTTCTTTCTTGTTACTAAGATGAACCATGATCAGCAAAAGTTTACGTAATTGGTATGGTGAGGTCCTACAGGTAAACAATCACTTTTCACTAGTAAACAAAATCACTTTTCACTAGCAAGCTTAAGTATCAGTTATTCGTAGAAATAATCGTATCAAGCAATAATATACTTAACCGTTTTCACTGAAAATATAGATACAGAAATATTCTATTTTGGGCTAGTTTGGTAAAACGCGATACACGAGTGCTGAATCCTGCATTATGAAAGTTTAAAAGAAAGTGCAGCATAGTTCGTTCCTAAACAATTCATAAAATAGTTCAAGAAATATTTTTGATTTAGTTGATTAGACTAGCAGCTGAATGAATGACCTTTGACAGTCGTATTTCGTCGTGGATTCAATTATGCCGCCTGAAAATGTTTGTTGCTACGTGCTTGTTTGACTATCTTCCTTCTGTAAAATATGAAAATGCGAGCTAGTGTCTCACTTTAAAAGCGGATAACATTTCAATGTTTCCGTAATAATCGGATATAGTAAATTCTTTAGTCTATCTTTGATCACGAACGAAATTTTCCGAAAAAAGTGGACAGGCCTGTTACTCGGGAAATTTCTACCATTAAATCTTGAGTGCTTGAAAAAGAATAGCTCTGTTAACAAAACTTCAGATTCCTGTAACTAATTTAGACTTCAGTTTTCCTGTGTCCGGCAAAAGCTTAGTAACAGAATTTATTGGGGAGTTTGGATGATTTTCTCTGGAAACCAAGTGGTAGCTCACTTATTTTTTGGATAAGACCATAGTATTGTAAATCACCGTACTTGACTGGAGAAATATTCTTACCTTAGTAGTTGGTAATAATTAAATTGCCGAAGTGGACTGTTTAAAACTGATTTCAGTTCAAGACCTAGGCATGTGAGTCATCTCACCTATCGGTTTTAAAGCAAAATGGGGCCCACTGAAATAGGAGCGATTATATAAGGCCATGCCATTTCTAACAATTACTTTTGTACTAAACTTCGAATGCTACTCTATAGTATTTATCACCGATTCCAAAACCATTAACAAATTTGCTTATCGGGCAAGATTTTGAATAAGACTCCTTAAAAACTACCCATATATTACACTTGCAAGCCGTTACAATTAGTAATCATTTATCTTAAAACTAGACTTGATATCAAATTTCTTCGACATTCTGCGTTTGGTTCATCCTTCTTTAAAGTCGGACGGTAATATTTTGCAGTTACGGAATGCATTTCTGTGTTCATCTATCCTGATGAAAGCGTTTTAGATGTCTAAGTACTATGTTGTCGCATGCGATTTTAAAATCCTGTCGAAGATGGTTAATTCTCCAGTTTTGTGACTTACCAAACGTTTAGTTGATTATGGCAAATTACACTATGGCTATCTGAGGTATGGATGCCTTCGTACGTTAAACATACGAAAACGACCATGCAGGCAGCCCGTTCGCCTGAAATCGAACTGAGGTCGGGACTATCAGTGTTTGGCTATGTTAGCGCTGAACCGTTGGTGATGTGTTACCGAATGAATTTGCTACATGTGGCGAAATTTTTCTGTGCGTCGAATTCCGCCTTATTCAACACACCTTCAGATGCAGGTTGCCTCTTCGTTACCGTGTTTAGGTAGAAAAATGCTTTTTTAAATTTTGGCTAAACTACCTATAGGAACTTCATCTTTAAAAGTGAAAGCTTGTAATTATTGCTTTCTAAAAGCTTTCCATTAAACTTGAATTATATGTAAAGATTTTGTGCATTTTTTAAAACTTATAGAATCAACAGCCTCGGATATCTTATTCTAAAAAACTGGAACTTGTCTATGCAACATTTTTCTAAAGGATAAGTGTTCAAAATCTCTTAGGGAAAAAAATGGCGTAATTTTCGCCAAAGTTTTCACTTTAATCTGTCAGTATTTCACCTTGACATTTGAAGAACGATTGCACTATATGTTGTAATACGTAAGGGTTGAGAAAATAATCAGACTGACCTTTGACATGAAACAATAACGTGAATGGAAAATTCTGTTGCGAAATTGGAAAGCCCCATGGTTAAGTTCTGATATACGTAGGGAGTACGAAATTTTACTGCAACGAAATTATTTTGAATTAAAGAAACTATCTCAGCTATGTAAATATAAAATTTTCAATAAAATAAAGGGCTTTTTTTATATTCTCAATAGCAAAAGTTGAAGCTTGGGAGCATGGAGGAAGGTCTTTAAAGTTAGATTAGTCTGAAAGGATTCATGAACTGGCATTGTGAAATGCGAGTGTTCCTGAAAATGTCTGTAATGAGAAAAATTTACTTCTGTGTGAAATGTATAAATTACGAAGATTAGGAATTCCTTTAACTGGCTTTTTCTGAAATAAACAAGATTTCGTTTAGTTAATGCAGGTGGAGCTTACGAAGGCTGTGTGCTTGAAGGGAAGGAACTTCGTGGGGAATTTTCTGGAGGTTAAATTAAAGCAAAGTAACTCTTAAGGCTATCCACCAATGAGGAGGGATGACTTCGTGGAGCCCTTTTCCTTATGGGGAACGACTCGTATTCGCGTTACACATGGGGAAAACCACAAAATCCCTCTTCAGCCAGCCCATTGGCCAGGATTTGAACTGGATCGAACTAACAGGTTCAGTGACCTTAACATTCAGGTACTGATGAGCTGATTTTCTTGGCTCATACTCGCGTTACAGAAGCCGAAGTTCGCAAAAGCCCATCGTATACAATATAAATATGAGCTATTTACGCTTCGTAAGTTCTCTTGGAAGGCATCTCTTCTCTTAGTAGAAAGCCCTTGTTTGCTTGGTTATAATCCCCGCCGCTCTCTCGTTTTGGAGAATTTGAAGAGTCTGACTACTAATATTAAGAACCATTCAGCCATGGGTAAACTTTAAACCATCAGGAAATCTTACTAATATTTAGATTCGTTTGTTAGAAATTTCATATTCAAAAATAATTTCTCACTCTGCCTGTTTTAATATTATCCACATTTTAAACATGGACCAGAGTCTTGTCTTATCAAGCTATTTATTAAAAAAAATTAAATTCTATGCACATAGTCAGCGAATTTCGAGATCATATTGTAGTTAACGTTCAACAGTATTTTAACTACAGCTTTCTATCAAAGCGTAATCTTTATCGCTTTGGCAAAATTTAAAGTATTAAGCGTTTAAATTTATGTTGCTTAGAATTTTATTATTTGCTTTTGCATGTAATTTTAGAGGGCAAATAAGAGAAAATAGCTATGCAATCTTGTTGCGTAATACACAAGAGGTTATAAAACTTTCTACCAACTTGGACAAACTTAAAATTTGGTACGAAATTTTCACTGGTAGGCAAGGTGGGAATATTAGTGATCTTTGATATCCTACAATTGGAATAAATCAATGCTGAAAATAAAAAATTTTAAGAACTGGTTCGGTGATTAAATTTATTAAATAGCAGTAAATTGCGGAAACAGATTTAGTTCAGTCTTAATAGCAGATTCCACAAATTAAAAATATTTTCGGGAAATGGTGCATATTGGCAAAATCTCCCAACTAGAACAAAATGCTCAATGTCAACTTTGTACCACATGGACACTTTGGATTAGAGCGAACTTCTGATTACCGCTTGAGCAATGATGCCCAAAGTGCCCAGTCGTATTTCATGCTGTTGTCCAGTGTCTCTGATGTTACAAATTGGCGTCTGCTTTTACGTTGTGCCGCAATAACATTCTCAAGCGTAGACCACTACTTTAAAATTGCCTGTAACTTGATTTGCTAGCGTATCTTCCCCATTTTGATTACGGCCTGGTAATATCGTAAATCTTTGAATACTAACGTATTTTGAGAGAACAGCAAACCAAAATGGTATCATAAATTAGTTCACCTTCCAGAAACATCCGCAGATATATCTGTTAAAGTGTATGAATATTTTGGAGTCTTATCTACAGTGTAATTTTAAGTTCTCTGAAGAGTTCAAAAGAAAGGAAGAAAGAATATTAATGGTTTTTTTAGGTATAAAATTGTAAACCCGGAAAACTTTGAATTCGGTTTGGGGCTGTTTATGACACAAAAGGGAATCCTTTAACGCTTTGAAACTTTTAATGGGAGGTCTTATCTCCACTCTCGCGTGGCATGACTAAGAAAGTCAGGATTTTCTTAACCACTCCTTTCTTTCCGACATCATTAGTGAAGCTTTACTAAAGTCAAGGTTTAAACTGTTATGCAAAGATTAGCTTTTCCTGAAGTTTTATTGCATGGCTGAGGGTCAGGCTGCGTATTATGAGAAGTTTTCTGCACTAAAAAAGAGCAAAAAAATGCATTGGTAATGAATCTAATGAGAGGTTTCTTACAGTCCCATGATGCGGAATCGCCTTCTAAATAAAATTTACACTAACAGTGAAATTTAATCTACTGGGAGAATGAACTGGCATTTCGTGTGAAATAATGAACTTGTAATGTGTAAATACTGAAAGTGCACATTCCGATTCAAATAAATATCTCATTTAATTTAGTATCTATAATAATTAAAACAAAAATCGTTTTTATTAATATTTTGTAAGTGTAGTATTTTCTTGTTCAAATACCAACTGGTGTTCCCTGTCGATAACATCATGCACCATCGTTAAAACTTTCAGTGTAATCAGTTTTCTTTGGATATTTATCCAAAGAAACGTAGTTGAGTGTCAGAAAATTTGGCCTTGGCATTGCTACTTTCTTTAGAAAAAATTTTATAATGTCTCAAATGAATTTTGGGCGAATTTTTATGGTGACAAATATTATATAGCATGCTCATAAATTAGTACTTATAAAATAGTGATTTATAGACACTATTAAGATTCGTTCAAATGTATTTCTTTTTAGGCTACTTTGAGAAATAAAAACAGACAACTCGAAAAATGGAATTTTGGATAAACCCTAAATGGATAACGGTATTAAGATACTCATCGATTTCACGAAAATTGTCAAAGTTTTAAATTAGGTATCACATTCCTCTGGTTAAATTTTAAAAAAGAATTGGAAAAAAATGGGATGCTGGACTTTCAAAGACCTGTACATATGAAAGGAAGAATAAGTAACACGCATGCAATTAATTCTGCTTCATCCTGTTGCAGTAATATAGCATTGCAGCAATGACATGGAAAGAAATTTTCAGAATAAAGCGTTTTCTAGTTTTTGCCAAATTTTTCAAGTCTTAATTTCTCCAGTTTACATGCGTATTATAAAGTAAGAGGGCTGTTTTTAAAGTAAGGTCCGTTGGGCGCGTACAGTTCCCTAGTTCGCACGCACGCCGCAACGAGTAGCTGCTCCACTAACCAGCATCCTTTGCAAACAAACTCGCGCCAGTTTCACTGTAGCAATCGCTTTGCGTCTTCAAAATTTTTACGGTGATTGAATCGCCCACCACGTGTGAGATACGGTCTGTTATCCGTTTTTTGACTACGAGAAGCATGTCGGCTGCAGACATTCATCGCCAGGTAACAGACGTTTATGGCACTGAAAAAATTAGTGATAGTGAAGTCCGAAAATGGGTCAGGGAATTTAAAGATGAGCGTACAAACGTCCATGATGAAGAACGCTGAGGCCGGCCTCTATAATCACTGATGATTTGGTGCATGCAGTTGAAACAAAAAATTCGTGAGAACAGGAGATTCGCGATAACCACTCTTTTACTAGAATTTTCCCACGTTTTCTCGGTCGGTGGTGTACAAAATTGTGACTGAAAACCTAAACTTTAAGAAATTGTGTTCTCGGCGGGCACCCAGACTCCTCACAACGGAACACAAGAGAAGAGGTTTGTCAGTTCATTGGACTTTTTGATTGGTTACGAGGAAAAAGGGGTAACATGTTGAATCAAATCATTACTGGAGATGAAACATGGGTGTCCCACATCACCCCCTGAATACAAGTAACAGTCGATGGCATGGCGACACACATCCTCTTCCGTCAAGGTCAAAGCCAAACAAACGCTGCCAAAGCGCAAGGTTATGGCAACAGTGTTCTGGGATCGGCGCGGTGTTTTGTTGATGGACTTTATGCCATAAGGAACGACGATCAACTGAGGTGCCTACTGGGCAACTGTACAGAAGCTCCGAGTAGTACTGCAAAACAAACGGCGCGGCATGCTGTCAAAAGGAATTTTGCTCCTCCACGACAACGCAAGGTCCCACATTTCTCGAGCGACTCGGGACTTAGTCCAAAACTTTCCAGCCAAAAGATTCGATTATGTACCGTACAGCCCTGACCTTGTTCCCAGCGATTTTCACCTTTTCCGGTACCTCAAAAACCATCTTGGGGAAGCGCTTCAGTGATAACGAAGAAGTGAAAGCGGCTTTGAACTCTTGGCTGTCCGAGCAGGCGGCAGACTTCTTTGAGAGTTTTCAAAACTTAGTTTTAAGGTATGACAATTGCATTAATAAACTAGGCAACTATGTAGAAAAATAGGTAAAAATATGTACTAAAATAAAGGTTTTTTTGAACAAAATATTGTCATTATTTAAAAAAAAAAAAAAAAATAATTTTTAAAAAAAAAAAAAAAAAAAAAAAAGGACCTTACTTAAAAGACAGCCTACATATATTCAATTTTCCTTTTACGAATATGAATGCGAATTTAACGGCTATCTCATGACTGTCGATGAAATTCGTTGAATCTGCAGGTACTAATATAGCCACAGAAATATGCAATAAAATAAATATTTGTGTACTTGAACGAATAAATGAAAGGTATTTCATGTATAAAGTGTACGCTGGAATTTTTAAAATTTTACATTATTAATGACTGTTTAACAAAGGAAAGTGCTGTTGAAGTCTACAACTGAGTTAGAGATATCATTTCCGAAATTACTTTACTGGTTCTTTCGAAAACATTAATTAAATTTTTCATTTTCCATTAGAAATTTTTCAGCAGTCTTTAAATCAAAAACAAGCATCTGCAAACATGACCTGCGGACTGCTTCTTCACTATCAACATCTGACCTACTCTGCTTGCTTAAGTATCATAGCATTTTATCTAGAAAATGAGTAAATTAAAGACAAGAGATATATATTTTGAAAACTGGTCTTTAAAATTTGATTCTAATCTTTTTCTCAGAATTCATGATAGTCCTCTGTTTGTAAATAGCGGTAAAGAGAAAGAATTTTGTATCCTAGGTGTCTGAAGCAATGAGAATTTCGACTTACAAACTAGCAAGATTCATTTGTAGTACAAAGATTAAGACTAACTTGGCTCACTCGCAAGAAATATTCTTCATGAATTCAAAAATTGTAAAATGTGGAAATTTATTTAGTTATTGATTAAATGATGATTAACTTCTGTTGAGAAAACAGAAAAATTTCATTCAACCCAGAAATCGAACTGGAAATCCCCAAACCACACGGACAGATTTTCTCTATCCCCCTCCCTCAAACGAAATTCTAAATTTTTTCAGTCTTGCAACTTGGATGTATACGCTTATTCTAAGAAAAAATGAGTGGGGGAAAGGATTCCCAAAAGAAAGTAAAGTAATAACGAAGTATTTATGTAATTACTAACAATAATTTGACAGTTATACATTAATTAGCATTTGCCCATAAATACATTAAATATTTAAAATGCAAAACAAAAAATTCTTCGAAACTTTCCGCTACCCACAGACTACTCTCTCTTGATCCACAGATGGACTAGAACTCTCATTTTGGGAAACCGCTGTTGTAGATTCTTTCGAGAGTACAAAAAGTGAAAGAAAACGATGTGATAGTCAACCAGTTTCCATTTCTTGTTCTTTTGGGTCATAAGAAATTAGACTTGTAAGAGTCCTTGTATGTTTAAAATTTGGAAAAGAAAATTATTGTTCTTTTAATTCATTCATATAGTATAATCATTACTAACTGCGTTTTCTCTGTAGTTATGCATTGAATCATCTATTTTAGTATCAAAAATTCAAAACGAAACGAACTACGCGCTACCACGTCGTTTTTCTTCTTACCGGTGCATGCTGTTACATCAGTACACGAAACACAAGCAAACACCTCTTCTTCCCTTGCAGAATGCGATAACAGGGTAGGCGAACTGCATGCTGTCGTGCTAGAGCTGCAAGGAGAGAATGTTCATTATTTACCAATGAAATTTAGTGCAATTTATTATTATTTCTTAGCAATTTCATTCATTTTTTCTGTAGGCATTTTTTCTGTTTCTTGATTTACATTATGCTCTATATTTAACGGTTGTGTGGCAGTTCTACACAGATGGCATTTGCGTACATCATCCCTGCGGGAACATGAAAAGTTCTAAACAAGTGTAACGAGTTATGGCATCACCGTCGATGGTGACGGTTAGGGACAGCAGGTCCGCACAGCCTGTCAGAAACAAATCATCACTCAGCCTTATGGTACAATGACATGGTTTTTCTTAAGTATTGTCCATTTCTATTCTGTCGGTTGTTCTGGGTGTTTATGATATGTTATTTTTTTTCTCTGAGTTCTTTTTAGAACATTTACTAAAGTGAATTTTACCCTTATTAATTATACTAATAATTGATAATACCTTATTGAAATACCAGAAGGCAATTCAAACCACCGTCATCGGTAGTTTCGTGCTAATACAAATTCTAAAGCGACAACATGGAGATTTATTTAAAGCAAAATTGCAAGATGCAAGGGGCAATAACGACGCAAAATGAAATAGCTTTGAAAGTTAGTTCGCATATCTGTAAGTCTGACGTAGCCGAAGCAGAAGCTCAGTTGCCGAATGCATGTAAACAAGCAAGAGAAGAAGATATCTGAATCCCAAAAAATGCATAATTACGCATATTACGATTAAATTATAGATTTACAATTATATTGTTGAAATATAGAAGTATACATAGTTCAAAGCATTATATAAGTGCATTTTTGTACTTTTTATTAACAAAATAATATGTATTTACAGGATCTGAAGGTAGTTATATCTTTAAGTTAAGATTTCTCATATCGATAATCGTTTTTTGAGTTACGAAAATAAAAAAATAATAATTAATAAAATAAAATAATGAAAAAAGGGGGGGAAATCTCAATGGTTTCAGATTTTACGCTCTGCCCTAAGCTCGCAGGCTACCAGTCTGCTGCTACACTCTCTCTTACTAAACTTTTTTGGGGGGAGAGGGAGGGGTCTTCTTAGCTTTATTATTAAGCATCATTTTCTTCGCATTTGCACTATATGAAGTTCAACAGCAAAATTACAAAAATTTTAAAAGCAGCGTAGCAGTATACGTCTTCTTTATAGGCGATTTTAATGAATTAGTACCGGCTGGAGTCATTTCCTTCTAGGTCCAGTTCGTAATGAATAATTCCTTAAATGAATTTTCGTTTATTGCTTTTAAATCGCTGAGTTTGTTAAATGTTAACTTAATTAATTTGAAAAAAAAATTAAGTATCTCATCCTTTGCTGAAACGACAGACACTGCGGCATGGAAGATTTAAAGAAAAAAAAAATTAATTCTAGCAGTCGTAGCACTTTTTATTTAAATCCCTGAGTTTGTTTATTAAATTCAAAAGACAAATACATTGCAAGTGGTATATCTCTGAGTTCTTTGATTAAATTTGAAACATTAATATCTCTTTGCAGACTGGCAACACAGAGTTTTACCAATGACTCGTTAAGTTATAGATGTAAGGTTGGCTAATTCTCATTTTTGAACGTCTTTCAGTGTTCTGTAGTGTATTCTATCTGTATCTTTAATGTGTTTCCTAGAAATTTAATGTGCACCTGAAAATGAAACGAAGTGCTTTTATACGACATAATTCAACACAGATTTAACTGAACTCGCTGAGAAAAAAATATTGAAAAATTATACGTTTACAGTAAATATAACAACAAGATCAAAATGTACTTTCAAACTACATATGTTTGTTATATATATATATATATAAATATTTGTTTTAAGCGACATGTCTTTTGCGTAAATTCAGGACACGCCCCTGCTTCTCCTTATACGGTATTGCTTATTGCTTCTTATCCTTCGAACTCTCACTTTCAGATTACAGTTACAAGAACGAGTAAATTCAAGCAACTTCTTTTTTCAAAAACAAGTAGAAATTTTGTTGATGGTTGATCGAAATGAATTACTTCATCTTACAAGAACTGTTCTTCACAAAGCACCACTGAATAACATTTACTTAACAGCTTGATAGTAGAGTTAATGGCTTGCGACGATTTTGCTTGTTATTCAGTTTGCAAGAGCCAACTTGTTTGTTCCATATAACAAATAGTGTTGGGCAAAATAGATGCAGAGTGTTTTAAAGTGCCGGATAAATGAAACAAAACAGGAATCCACGTAACCCAAATCATTCGTCTCTTCCCAGACAGACCTATTCCAGATTCTGACAGCTTAGATGGATTCGCAGCTTGGTAATCCGTAAATGTTTTATTTTTATTTTATTTTCCTGATCGGTCAATTCTTTTCAGAGACGGTAGGTATTGTTTTGGAATTTTAAGCTGTTTTTAATCGAAGAGTGTTGAAATACTTGATTGGACTTGGAATGTCAATAAGAATCTCTTCCGTAATCCTTTTCGCTTCAGTGGTAGCGGAAAACTGTCTCTTGTCATAGGTGATTGTTTTAATAAGACAAGGTGCATGTATTAAATAATTTTTGAGCAATATGGAATAAAGATCATATAAATTCATCAAACGTCTGTATCTGTATTCCTTGTATTACTTTGCGAAGCAAATTTAACCCATTTACTATGTGCAGAGTTTATTTTTGCAATTTTCAATTTTGAGCAATAGAGAACGCATTTTATCAATCATAAAAGCGCGTAGACAACTCTTATTAGCAGAAAGAGGGCATCTAAAAAACAATTACCGCATTTCGAAATGCTGTTTCTTAAGAAAAATTAACTGTCTCGACCGATCCGGTCAAAAGCTCTAAATGAATTAGAAGCCAAAATAAAACAGCAGTTTTATTTAGTCGTGGAAAATACTCAAAATGTGCGGTGTCTTTTGCCATCGTTAAATCACTTTCAATTTTTTTAAATTTCATTTCATGTATGATATGCATTAATTTATTTCTCATCTGAAAATCCTTCATTTGCATAAACTTATAAACATTTTATATTTTTATTTAGTTTGAATTGTTAAGTTTTTATTATTAGTATTATTACTTAATTATTAAGTATTATCTTAACAGGACTGTTAATGTAAAAGAGTCTTCCAGTACTTTCAATTTTAAAAGGAAATCTAATAATGAATGCTCTCAGTACTGGCCATTATCGCTTAAATAAGCAACTTCTCCCTGAATCCCAGCAAAAGTTACTCAGATTTGGCAGCGGTATAAGTTGAAAAACAGTATAAATCAGTGAATTCATTCGCTTTATTTCCTGCAAATGTTAAAAAAAAAAAAAAATCGATGATGAAAACCTGATTTACGCATTAGTTATTCCTTTTTATGGAACACATTGAAGGAAATCGGAAACAAGTCTAAGAAATATACTGCAACAAATTTAAAAATGGAAAAAAAAAAGAAAAAATGTCAAATGCTTAGAAATGTGTTTGGTAGTTTTCTTGAAGGTAGGGTGTTGGAGCTGCTGGGGCCAAAATCAGGGTGTTTTGTCAGCAGGAGATTCGTACACAGTTTTGGGACTAAAAATGGGAAGATGACTCTGAATGGATGGTTTTCTATTTCTGGACCATTTTATTCTTGAACGAGAGCTACGCTTACTGTCTTGACAAAAATAAAAAAAAAAAAAAAAAAAAAAAACAAGGAGATGCGTCTTGATCTCGAAAAAGATACACCTCGTTTGATTTGCCATATTCATACAAGGAAAAAGGAATTTAAAAAAAAAAATCCGAGAGGATCCACCCCTATTTTAATCTTCCAATAACGTTAAGACATAGCTTTATGTAGTAACTGATTTCTTTTATATAAACTTGAGCATAAATATTCCTGATTGATAATTGGTAATTATTTGAGTATTAATATTGCATTAACTAACAACTGCCGTCTTGGATACTCTGATTGTTGAATAGCTATGATTTTTTAAAATGAATTTCCTTCTTCACCACTTTTAACAAATTTTTACAAAGAACATGTAAATATCTGTGTGCTAGCTCTTGCATATGTTCGACAAAAATAAATAAACTGAATATTACTCAAAAAGTCAGTTTCGGATCTGTAAAAAGGCCGGCTTTTTAAGTTCTTTAAAATTACCGATGCAAGAAAGTAACACTGAAGAACACGATGAGCTTTATAAAAAGATAAATCAGTCTGTTAGTATCTTGAAAATATTCTCAAGAAATCTAAGTCATAGGACTTTAATCCAGTACCAGATAAAAATGTTTACTATTATTTTGTTCCTGATAAGGGATTCCTTAAAGGAAATTAAATCATTTTTATGTGCCTTTGTGAAGTAACAAGGCCTTAGGTTCGAATCCAGGCAAAGGCACGATCTCCTAAAATACCTCATTCCAATGTCATCTTTAATTCTTCTGAAATACAAATTACTAAATAACTAACTCACTTTTTAAGTTCCTTAAAATTTCCGATGCAAGAAAGTAAAAGGTTAAAAAATTAAAAGAAATTTAACCACTTAAAATAGACAGTAGCTTAAATTATTTTTCAAGAAACTACAGTGAGTGTAGAAATTATTCGTACAAGTGTGGTTTCGTAAAAGAGATTATTGTTTTGCCGTGGAAATTCTATCGAAACTTTTTCAGACGGCAGTAACTAATTAAAAAATGTTTACCAAATACGAGTGCAAAACACAATACGAAGAAAATATTGAATTAGCTTTTAAATATACGTGAAATTAAAAATTGGGGATTTATCGGCACATCAAAAATATTCGTACATTCAAACAAATGCAAAATTTCAGTAGCGTTTTCTAATCGGTTTAAGCAGTTTTTTTTAATGACTAGCGTCATTTATCTTGCGGATTATATAAAATGACCGGGTGTAACTTTACCTGTGATAAGAAACGTACAATTTTAATATGGGCCGTGAAAGTAAAGAAACGAGTGTTTCCGATTTGGTTTGGTTTAGTTTATTATGGCAAAGCACGGTAGAGCTATCCACCTAAGGGGAGGGAAGACTTCGTGGAGGACTTTCTAAAGGAAACTGGCTCGTATACTCGTTGCACATGGGGAAAACCACGAAAGCACCCATGAAACCAGCCCATTCGCCTAGATTCGATCCTAAGTCGGAACTACCAAGGTTTAGAGATTTTACCGCTCGGCTGCTGGTGGGCTAGTGTTTCTGAAAGAGAATTAATCTTAAAGCTTCGTAAAGGCGGTAAATCGTACAATGAAATTTCAATTTTAATCGGCAGATCAGTTTCAACTATGCAGTCGATTATTCAAAAGTTTATTACCTCTAGAGCAGTGCAAAATAGTGCTCGTTCAGAATGACCATATCTACTTACATCCGTTGACAGACAATTTCTGCTACGGTCTTTGAAAAAAGTTGTGATGTATGGGTGACGACAACCAACAAGATGCATAGAGGGCGCTAACTCTCAATATGAGAGGCGCCAAAAGTTTAGTTTCCAAGAAGGAGACCTACTGAAAGGTCATGGTAAAGTGAAGCCTCTTGGGAACCTTTAGTAAAATGAATCTAACTAGTATTAATTAATGTACATATTTCAGTATTAGTAGTGTAGTTTTAGTATTTAGTTTTGTGTGTGCAATAAATGTTTAAAATACAAGGTATTTGAAATCATTTTTTCTATGAGGCGGCGATTGGAAAAAAGGCATGATATGGCAAAAATAAGTGCTTCTAAGCTTACAGCAGAATTGAGGAACATGGGACGAACAGTATCCGAAATACAATTCGAAATGCATGTAGAAAACAAGGTTTCCATGGCCGTGTTACGAGACGAAAATTCTTTATAGGTGAGAGCAATCGAATTATCCTCCGCCAAAAAATAGTACGTGAGTGAAAGCCCAGAGTTCTACAGAAACATTATTTTTTTCGGGTGAAAGTAATTCAGTATTTTTGGATCGGACGGGAAACGAAATACAGAAATGCATCTAAGAATTTACTATTAACAATGAAACATGGGGATGGAGGCGTGTTGGTTTGAGTTTTACGAGTGCTTCCGGGATCGGAAATTTAAGTCATCATTAATGGCATTATGTTAGATCTACAATACATTGATAGTTTGAAAAATAATTCACGATCTAGTGCGACAAAAATAGGTTTGGATAGTGAATGTGTTTTCATGCATGATAATGACCCCAAGAATTACAACCTTAATTATACGGCTCTGGTTACTATATAATATCCCAAAGTTTATGGAATTTCCTCCTCAGTCACCAAACCAATTCCACTGAGAATTTATGAGAAACTTGATAAAAATGTTAGAAACAGACACATTTCTAATAAAAATGACTTAAAAACTGCTCTTAAACGAGAATGGAAGTCCATATCTACCTCGGTAACAGCAATTTTGATTGAATCTATGCCAAGGAAGTCGTTATTCACACTAAAGGATATCCGATATCCTACAAGCTATTAATTTAAATGTATTTCTGAAAATATTCAATATTATATATAATGTACGGTAAAACGGTACTCATTTCTGTTTATTGTCGTTTGTAAAGAAAGCTTTTTATTTTTTGGCTGATGTTAAACTCAAATCTCTGTTATGTTTCACCTGTATCAGCTATTTTCTTAACAAAGTATATAACAGCTGCATCCGTGATTTTGTTACACACTGTTATCTTCTGTGACGGATTGGTATCCTGCTTCAACCAGCCCCTTGAAAACAAAACAAATTTTTCGTTAGGCTCGGATTCAGTTCTTCGATTAAGTATAAGGGATTTTTTGAAAGAATCACTCTGGAATAAGGACTCTGAAAATCTGTCTAAACGAAAGTGCTTTCGGAGACCATCTGACTCCATCCTTTGAGTACTGTCAGTTCAACGTGGGATGGAGTTGGCAAGAATTTCTGTACACATACATTTCGTTCATTTTATATATGTGTATGTGCTGTGTGTGTAAAATATAAAATATGAAAATAATACCGAACTTGTGTTACACTTTCGAGGAAACAGCGCTGTGAGGATTTTCGGATGTTAACATATGCGCATTGTGTATGTTTACCACGACTTCTCTCGTAAAGCAACTTCATCTGAGAATGAAACAGTGGCGGGAAACTGTGAATCATTCTGTGTGGTATCAAGCATCCACCATATGAACTTTACCCAAAGAGAGTAGTCAGCTTCGCCTAGCTGTTGGACTTGCTCCTGCAAACCGAAAGCTTGCTTCTGCTGACCGAAAAGTTCAGGTTGAATAATTTTTCTACTTTTAGTATAAGTATTTAGCGCTGATTTTAACTGATATCTTCTTTTTTGAGTCCACATTTTCAGCTGCACTGCTCATATCTAATTGCAGGTTAAGGCTAGAAGATTTTCCTTGTCTGTCACATACCCTTCATGTGTTTTGCCTTGATTAAACAACGCAGTATAATATTTATTGTTAAATTCCTATACATTTTAGTAAGAAATATGCTGCTCACCTTGTTACTCGAATAATTAGATTAAAAATTACGCTTCCTGAAAATTTAAGCCTTTGAGAGGTATCATATTAAATTTTCGAAATAATTTTAAAGTAAATTGATTATATAAACTCTAGGAGTTCATTTTGGCTTTAATATTTAAAACTTCAATATTAAAAAAAATTAACTTAATCTAATCATTCTTTAATGACTCATCTTCAAATGAAAGCTCCATCAGATTTTGAAAACACTTTAAAGAAATGTTTTTACTAAACTTAAATGAAGCTGCTAAATCCAGAGAGGAAAGTTATCCAAAAGATTCTTAATAGCAGTTTAAATTTAAAAAAATTAATTTAAAGTTAATAACGAACATGGATGCGAACAACAGCTGTATACTAAATAGCGATTTGAAAACATACAAATATGATGCATCTAAACGGAAATAATATTTCTAAGCAACAATTTAGAAATGCGCACAAAATGAATAACACGAGAAGAAGGCAAAAACGAAACTAAGAAACCACCGAAATAAGAGCAATCACAAATATCAAATATTGTTACGATAAAGTATATCATATTTGGCACTTCAGCGTATATTGCTACTGTTCATTGTGTTTGCGCCAAACTTGGCGACCTTGTTATTTTGAAAAACGACGCTGTCGTCTTGGCGAGAGACTCACTGCTGACTTCGAGATGGGTCGTAGATTCAAACCAGGTCGAATTGGTGCAAAATATAATTATGAAGCACATCGGTTCTAATAATGTATTACTTAGTGTTTATTATTACGTTTTAAGGAAGGCCATTGTCACTTCTGTCTTTAATATAGTCCATTGAAAAGAAAATTCATTCTTTTGGTCCTGCAAAACGGAGGCGTCGTTTTCCAAAATGGAAGATCGCTAAGTTTGGCGCAAACAAAAAACAATTACAAGTAACAACGCAATTTAAAGTGCTGGGTTTTCAGGTTCAGATTAAATTCTCGACCCATCAAACATCTTTTCCTTTATATCTTTTATGTATAACCTCATAACCTCTCGTGATGATGCTTTTTTTCGCGATTTTTTGAGTCATTACATGTAATCTCTTGGTGACACTGATTTTATAAAATCAAAGGATCAAATTAAAGAAATCTGTCAAAATCGATTGTGTTCCAGTTTTATCCACTTGGCTGTCAAACCTGAAATAGAAAACTGGTCGTTACTGGAATTAACATTAAAAAAAGTAATAATAAATAAGTAAATCAAATAAAAAAAACGGAAAGCTTTCAGAATTTATATTACGTCCAAATGGACGTTTTTTAACGTTTTATGTGCTACCTTTATTTATTAAATATCATGTTCTTCGCACATAAAATGACTTAAACCATAAAATTCAATTCAACAGCAATATCACAAAATATTTAAAAGGAGTACATGTGTAGAATTTCTGATACACAGTCTCGCGCACTGAAGATAATTTATTTATTTTAATTTTA
>KK112059.1:5027-16200 GCA_000611955.2 Stegodyphus mimosarum | reverse complement strand
TTTTTTTTTTTTTTTTTTTTTTTTTTTTGTCAACTGCTTGAATGCCAGCTATTTCCAATATGACGTTTGTCCTTTGGAAAAATTACAACAAAGGTCAATGCTCACGTTTAGCATGGTGAGATTGCGTCATTAGAAACAAAACAAACAAACAAAAAAAAACTACTTTATAAAAAAAATCTGAAAGTTTCAGATTTTAATTATGCCCAAAGGGGCGTTTATTTAACATTTTGTGTGTTACCTCTATTTATTAAATACCATGTTCTTCGCACTTAAACTATAAAATTTAGTTCAAAGCAATATCGCAAAATAATTTTAAATTGAGCATATCTTTAAAAATTTCGGTACACACTGTCACGCGCTGGAGATAAAAATGTTTTTCTGTACAACGTTGGTATTGCTGGCTTTGAAATCTTTGAGTTTGTTAATGAAAAATTCGTTAACGTTTTAGAGAAAATTGTTACGAATTTCACATTTATGTGGCTATTTATTTAGAATTGTAATTAAAATTCCTTTTTATTTTCCCGTATAACGCAGACGATTTTTGAAGAGAAAGCTACGTCAAAAATTAAATAAATAAAATAAGCAGTAAATTGAAAAGTGAAACGGCGCAAAATGCCAAAACGAAAGTAATAGCCCTTCGAGATTCAAATCCCTTTGGACTAAACAAAAAAGATGAATTTAATTCCTTTTACTTTTAATGTTAATTTTTAATTAATGTTTCTCAAGAAACAAAATAATAGCCAAAGAAATTTTTATTTAATCAAAAAACCTGAGCGATAGGTATAGTAGCTTAAGAATTAGTCCTGCAGAAATTAAAATATAAAATCTTGTATTCAAAATACGTTTTAGAATGGTAAATTCAAATGGTTGAAACAAAATTGCTGTGATGCTATTTCTTCTCAAGTTAACAGTTATGTCATGTGGAGATTTGTGAAATTACATTAAAAGAAAAAGGAAAAAAAATCTTAATTACTGAAGGCGTCTCCTCCCCACACGCACATTGGATCTCTTGTGCATTACGCTTGCAACAAATAATTCACTGAAGTGTCAGTACTTTTTGTTTTTCATTACAAGAAATCTGCGAACTGAAAACAATAAGCACTTCGAAGAAATTTATTTCCAGCTGCGTAAAAAATTCATTATATCGGTTAATGGCTCAGAAAATAGTTTTTTTTTTTTTTTTCTTGTCAGGACGTCGATGTAATGTTGGTTTAAAGGTAAAAGTCGTGGGACATTGCAATCCGTTTCGAAACTTACGCGTTCAGCTAAATTCATAATGAAACTTTTTTCATAAATGATGTAAATTCTTCAAAATGAAATAAATTTTCATTTGATAAAGTTTCATTTTGCCCACCATAGATGAAATAAATTTTATTTCACGGATGTTCAACATTTTTTACAAATGAGTAAAGTAAACGTTTATATTCAACTTCTCATAAATATCGTAAAAAAAGAACGTTACCGTTATTATAGTTAAGAAAAAGGGAAGATGAAGCGAGAGGGTTTTTTTATAAGTTGATGTTATTCAGTTTGTTTTAATTCAGTTTGTTGTATGTTTACGAATTTAAAAATATAGCTAACTGAAAGTGGGTCAGTCATTTTCAGTAACCCTCCATAAAATCTTACGTAAGAGGTTCAAAAATTTTACTGCACAACTTTTCTCATTTTGTAACTAATTTTCAATAAGGGAGATTACTAAGTTTATTTGCATGTGGGGGGAGCGAAGGAAGTAGTAACAAAGTAAATCATAGTAATAAAAAGAGAAAAATCAAGATTAAAATAGAAATTTTTTAGAAGATTTCCCAATTATATGTTTTTCTTAGTCTAAAAATAAAGTAGTTAGCATTATAAGACATAAATCTTATTACTTAATTTAAATTAACATAAAAGTAGATTGATACTGCTCATTAATTTTTAAATTACATTGATTTTGTTTGAAGACTTGTCAGCCAGTATAGAGAATAACATTTCAAAAGTGCCATTTTCTTGGAAGACTGCGATGCAGCTAATAATAATTTTTTGCGCCTTAATTTTCTGTAGTTAGCTGCAAATAATGACCTCATTTCCACTCTAAAAAGGGCATAAAGAAAGTTACAATGTAAATTTTCTTAAACGGGATCGATATGTTCTTATTTGACTTTGAAAATGCTCTCTAATGTTACTTCTGCAGTATCGTTGTGACCCATTGGACCGCGGTTCTGCATCGAATCACTCAGTTGACGAACTGTGGAGAAAGAGACAACTTTTCTTTCAATGAATTGTGACGCCTCTGAGATCCGTAGATTTATTCTATGATACAGCTACATCTGCGGGTGAACAGAAGAACGACCTCCTTTCTATCTTTCTTCGTTTTTCCTCTTTTGCAAAAGAATCTGACGCTTTAATGGACATCAGTGGCGAAAATACAAATAATCATAAATATCCATAAAAAAAAGAAAAAGAAAAAAAAGACTAGTTTAACCCATTTTTGGTTGATTTTCGGAAAGAGTTAAAAACATTCCGAAGCGGTTATTTTCATACACGCTGCGTTAACAATACTCGTGCACGGGAGAATGTCGCAGAACTGAACTGGTTGCGAAATTATTGAACTCTGAAAGTTGAATCAGTAATATCATCTGAATGTGACTGCCATTCGTAGGCTGATAAAAATGCTATTTAAAACGTGAAATTCTTATAAAGTCACAAGTTTATGCTGTACGAGGTAAAAGCATGCCTGTGTTTGCTACGAATGCAAATCTTTTTTTGCAAGTTTTTTGCTAAATAAAGGCCATTTCTTATTTTTTAACAGATAATTCGCATCTAGTTTCTGATTCCGGAAAAGCATATTGCTTACTTTTCAATAGAAGACGGCATGTATCCAAATACATCCCGCGTTATGAATAGTTCGCTTTACATCACTTCATTTTCACGAAAGACCTTAAGTAAAACCATTTCGATTACTGAAAAATGCCAAAAAAGGATTTTCGCTTATACCCCACCCCAAGAAAAAAGCGACGAGCTAAAATAATAGTTATTGATTTATTACATAGTGACTGCAGAAAAGTAAAAATTTAATAGAGAAAGAATAGGTAGGCTTATGGCGATTTTGTTGAATGCTCTAATTGACTAGTAAAGGCAGTGTGACAGAAAAATATGTAAGTTAAGTTATTAAATATATTGTCGTACTTCAGGCCTTTCAGATCTGCCAGCGTGTGAGACAAATCGAACATAGAAAGTATAGTTACAGGTTGAATGCAAACGGCGATGTACTACTAATAAATATAAATACCGAAAATATGTTTTTAAGTTCATAAAACAAAGGGAGTACTTCCCAAACATATATCCCATATTTGTTTTGAGTAAAATAATGCACGAAAATTCATTTTTATTTAATTAAAGCTTAAAATTTAACATGCAGTCCTGTTTCTGTGTTTAATGCGCTCAACAGACTAAATCCTCTTCTTTCTATCTTACACCTTAGTCCTTGCTTTACCACCCAAGAACATTACTACTTCAATTGTCCCTTAGTCCTGGGACCGCTCGAAGTCAGAGAATTAAAAGTATAATAGAAATTCCTCTCCATTACCACGGTTACCAACAGATGCGGGCAGCCGATGATAAAGATCTATTTTTAACATTATGTACTGCATAGTACAAGCAAAAATCAAGATTGGAATTGAAAATTCGTAAGTTAGAACTCCTTTCAAGACGCAAGAAAACACGCCGACGTAGAAAATAAGACGGGCAAATCCAGAACCTTGTATTCGGCGTAGATTTTGTAAAATCCCAATCGATTTCAAGAGCAAAACGGGTCCCCCTTCATCAGGAGCAAAAAATTCTGCAAAAGTGAGAAAGCGAATGTCTATCATATTCATACCCACAGGCGACCAGTGGAACAGCCGATAGCGTCTTCTATTGGCAGAAGTAGTAACGAAAAATGAATGGTTAAGTTAATAGAATTTTGAAGCATTGGGCAAGACTGGATTGGAATTGAAGTCATTAACTAAGCAGAATAAATTTTTGTGAATGTGAAAAGCTTCAAGAAAGTCCAATTCCCTAATAGAACCAGCTTTCTGGGTAATTTTAGCAGAACCCAAATCAAAATTGTGATTGAATTTCCAACTATTATTAACTGTTGAAGATTTGTTAATTTCGCCTTTTCGGACGTAAGATTCATGTTCTTTTATGTGAAACTTTAATGCTCTTTTCGTTTGGTCAATATAACTTAAGCCACACTGACACGATATTCCATAAATTCCCCAAGAATTAAAGTCAGAAATAGAATCTTTAAGAGCCGAGTCTCGGATTTTATTTATAGGCGAGAAAACAACTTGAAAATTAAACTTGTGTAAAATCCGTGCAATTTTGTAACTGATAGAAGGATTAAATGGAACCACAACTAGGTTATTAATGTTATTTCTGACATCAGAATGTATTCTTAGATGGCACGATGAGAACTTTCGAACAGCTTTATCAATGACTACGGGAGAAAATACTCCGTCAAATGCAACAGATCTTAAAGAATTGAGTTCCTTAGCAAGAAGAGATTCTGAGGAACAAACTTTGAGATCTCGAAATACATAATAGTAAAAAGAAGCCGATTTTTGCTTAGCCGGGTGACATGACTTAGAATGTAGAGGTAAACAAACAGAAAAGGGTTTAGTGTAAACAGTTGTGCTGAAATTAGATCCATTGCGGATTATAAGAATATCAAGTAAAGGCTGTGTGTTATCAAAGTCAGTCCCAAAAGTGAACTGGATGGTTGAGTCAATAGAATTTATACCAGATAAAGTCTGGCGTAAGTCTTCCTTATCACAATTAAAAAGAGCAAAAGTGTCGTCTACACAGCGAATCCACAGACGGAAAGATAGTTTTTCAAATAATTTGACCTCAAAATAGTGCATGTAAATATCAGCAAGTACAGGACTGAGGGGATTACGCATAGCTAGTTCTTCAATTTGACGTTAATATTCATTTTGGAAAACAAAGTGAGTTTGACTCACAGAGACTTTAGTAAGGGAATAATTCTTCAATTTCAATATGTGAGAAATGGAATTCTCGAAGTCTAGTTTCAAGGCATTTTAGTGCACCTTCGACTGGAGTGTTAGTAAACAGGGATTTAACATCAAACGAAACCATAATGGAGTGCAAGGGAGCAATATCTTTAAGTTTATCGATGACTTCGAAAGAATTTTTTACGGTCTGGATATTGTTGGAAAGTAAAGGAGAAAATACGGAAACTAAATATTTGGCCAAAGGGTATGATGCCGTTCCTAAATTGGAAACTATAGGTTATAGAGTTAAAGTTATATTTTAATACATTCATTTGATGCTCTCAAAGTTTCACCTTCGAGATATTAACAATGTGATTAGTGTGAAGAGATCCACAAGATGGGCGGGGCTAGCTGAAAGAGGCGTAAGTTTTTGGAATTTAGAAACAAGGATATTTTATGGTGTTGACAAGCAGTTTCAGTCCCAGACCAAGATTTATGATCAAATGAGGAAAAATTTAAAGTGGAATTGGCAGTTTTTAAATGAAGGTGATATAATTCATGTTCAATTTTAGCGAAACGTTTGCGCGTGTTTCTTATAGTGTGACGAAATAGTGACAATTTGAATTTATGCATAATTTTCGAAATGTGAACAAAAGATTTGAGACTACATTTAACTTGTATAAATTTGGGAATGATATTCCGATGTTTGCATTTGAACAAGACATAGAGATGGTTCAAGAATTTCATATCTTAGGCGTAACTTACAAAATTGATTCTTATCTGTTGACATTTCAAAAGCGTGAACAGAAAAAGGTTGAATTCTCGAAGGTGAATCTCTCAGAGAATCAAATGAATGTATAAAAATATAACTTTAACTTTTCTAAATCATTGAAACCTTCAGTTCTTCAAATCATTGTCCCTACTGAAAAAGCTTTTAAATTCTCTAAAATTTCAGAAGCACAGAAAGATACAATTCACCACTTACCAGTGGAGAGTTGTATCTTTCTGTGCTATAATGTGAATTTTATACCTATAATGTGAATTTTAACAACAATTCATTTATTTCGAATCTCAACCAAAAAGAAAAGAAAGCCTTGCGTGAAATTCATTCTAATCCTACTATTATAATTTCAAAGGCTGATAAGGGTGGACAAATTGTGCTTGTGGCCAAACACACATACATTAATGGGGTCACGAAACTGATAAGTGAAGGCTCACACTGTTCGATCACTAAAGATCCCTCAACTTCTGACCTCACAAAGTTAAAACAGCTGTTAAATCTCCTCGTGTACTTTCGACTCGGTTTAAGAAATCACTCATTCCACCTATTGCTAACTGAGCTAGATTTTATGCATTCCCCAAAGTTCACAAAATTGGAATTCCTTTTCGACCTATAGTTTCCAATTTAGGAACGGCATCATACCCTTTGGCCAAATATTTAGTTTCCGTATTATCTCCTTTACTTTCCAACAATATCCACACCCTAAAATTTCTTTCGAAATCAGCGATAAACTTAGATATTTCCCCTTTGCACTCCATTATGGTTCCGTTTGATGTTAAATGGCTGTTTACTAACGTTCCAGTTGAAGGGGCACTAAATTGCCTTGAAATTAGACTTCGAGAATTCCATTTCTCACATATTGAAATTGTAGTGTTAATACCCCTCAATAAAGTCTCTGTGAGTCAAACTCACATTGTTTTCCAAAATGAATATTATCGCCGAATTGAAGGCCTAGCTATGGGTAATCCCTTCAATCCTGTACGTGCTGACATTTACATGCACTATTTTTGAGGTCAAATTATTTGAAAAACTATCTTTTCGTCTGTGGATTCGCTACGTAGACGACGCTTTCCCTCTTTTTGATGGTGATAAGGAGGACTTCCCCCAGATTTTATCTGTTATAAATTCGATTGACCCAGCCATCCAGTTCACTTTTGAGACTGAATCTGAATCCTTCACTGCCTTTCCTTGATATTCTTATAATCCGCAATAGAATCTAATTTCAGCACAACTGTTTACCGTAAACTCTTTTCTGTTTGTTTACCTCCACATGCTAAGTCATGTCACCCGGCTAAGCAAAAAATGGCTTCTTTTTAACTATTATGTTTTTCGAGCTCTCAAAGTTTGTTCCTCAGAATCTCTTCTTGCTAAGGAACTCAATTATTTAAGATCTGTTGTCCTTGACCGAGGATTTTATCCAGTAGTCATTGATAAAGCTGTTCGAAAGTTCTCATCGTGCCATCTAAGAACACATTCTGATGTCAGAAATAACATTAATAACCTTGTTATGCTTCCATTTCACCCTTCTATGAATTACAAAATTGCACGGATTTTACACAAGTTTAATTTTCAAGTTGTTTTCTCGCCTTTAAATAAAATCCGAGGTTCAGTCCTTAAAGATTCTATTTCTGACTTCAATTCTTGGGGAATTTATAGCGTATCGTGTCAGTGTGGCTTAAGTTATATTGGCCTCGCCAAACGAAGAGAGAATTAAAGTTTCGCATAAAAGAACATGAATCTTACGTCTGAAAAAGCGAAATTAACAAATCTTCAATAATCATAGTTGGAAATTCAATCACAATTTTGATTTTGGCTCTGCTAAAATTATCCAGAAAGCTGGTTCTATTAGAGAATTGCATTTTCTTGAAGCTTTTCACATTCACAAAATTTATCCTGTTTAGTCAATGACTTCAATTCCAATCCAGTCTTGCCTAATACCTTCAAAATTCTATTAAATTAACCCTTCATTTTTCGTTACTATTTCTGCCGATAGAAGGCGCTATCAGCTGTTCCACTGGTCGCCTGTGGGTATAAATATGATCAACATTCTCTTTCTCGCCTTTGAAGAATTTTTTGCTCCTGATGAAGGGGGACCCGTTTTACCCTCAAAATGGATTGGGATTTTACAAAACCTACGTCGAATACAAGGTTGTCGATTTTCCTGTCTTATTTACAACTCCTTTGTTTTGCTTACTGTTAAATACAGTAAAAATGTAATTTTTAAAAGAAAAATCCGAAACAGTTTCTAATCTTAATAGTTTAATAACTAACAGGCATATTTAATACATTCACCTGCATTACTTTAATTCAGTTTTTTTTTTTCTTATTGTCGCATACGGACAGAATTTTCTTTTGAGGTTTCATGACCCTATACATAAAATTTTATAGACTGCCTACTAAATTATACATTAAGAGCATAATATCTTACGATTACCAAACTTGCTTAGTACTTTTTTATGGATGCATTTTTTATGCTGGCTTTTTATTATGGCAGTACAATTATTTTACTTATTTTGTATTTTATTTTGTATTTTGTACTCTCTATTTTACTTATTTTGTGTAGCAAAATTATCTGTTTTTACTCTTTTAATACAAAATTACTTTCCCTTAATTTTATTTATTTTATTTTATTTCCTTTTCTTTCATTTATTTATTTTCTGTCGACTGACGTCCACTGGATTGTTTCAATTGCTAAAGGATAATAGAAATTGACTTTCCGCTGTAGCTCACTTGATAGCATTTCTCTTATAATATCGTTGCTATAGGTTGGTCTTCTCTCGAGAAGCAAAACATATTTTATTTGTAAATTAATGGCAAGCCTTATATGTGTTTTTTTTAACAATAAACACGTGTTTCATTTGAAAGGAACTTTAAGTAACATACGTGTAGACTTAATGATATTATTGTAATATTTAAAAACAAGAACTCATTTGACTACCTTCGAGAAAGCTTAAACAGAATCAGAAGCTTAAACAGAAATATGTAAGCGACTACAAAAGAGCTATAAACATTCAAATTGATTCAGACTTCAGCAGCATTCGAAATGTATTCGAAATATGTGAATAATTTCCAGTAACTATTTGAAATATATGAATAATATTTATTTTTCTGCTGTCTCTATAGACTAAATACATATTTACTGTAATGCAGTTGAAATAATCTGATTTTTTTTTCGTTTATCATGTTTTGCTTCAGTAAAAATTATTCATTTAATTTTGACAATTAAAATAATTTTTATCTTGTCAAAAAACAAAATGCTTATTTCCTAAATGCGCCGTCCATTTCTATTTTAAATAAAATAATTTAATAAAATTAATTTTTATTTACTTAAAATTTAACATGCAATCTTGTTTCTATGTTTACTGTGTTCAAAATAAACACTGAAATAAGTTTTTATTTCAATCAAATGCAGCACATAACTTACCTCTATTCAGCTGAAATTAAACTAAAAGACTCTTTAATTAGACTAAGCTAAAAGACTCCTTTATTGGCATAAAAATGACGTAATATAATAAATTCCACAACACGTATTTATTAGTCCAAAGGGACTTTGCCCCTGAAGGACTCGATCTGCGATTTTACGTCGAATCATTCTGAATGTCCGTTTCATTTTTCAAATTGTTCCCACAAAATATTATTGCCTCTGAAAATTATCTGAAGAAATTAAATAAGGAAAAATCTGCATAAATGTATATATGTTTCTCGCACTGTGATAAAACAACGGTACCTAGAGCCATCCAATTTTGAATGGCGTAATCCTACTGCGAATATGGGCATCTAGAAACCCAGATTTAAAATTTGGAATTTGCTTTATTATCGATTCCATTTTTTTGTAAAACTTTAACGAATTTTTGATTAACAAACTCAAGGATTTCAAAGCGAGCAATTGCAACGTTGTAGAGAAGAACACTTTTATCTCCAGCGCGTGAGACTGTGTATCGGAAATTCCAAAGATATGCCCAATTTAAAATTATTTTGAGATATTGCTGTTGAACTGATTTTTATGGTTTAAGTGCGAAAAACATGAAATTTAATAAATAAAGGTAACACACAAAATGTTAAAAAAAACGCCCCTTTAGACATAATATAAAATCTGAAACCTTTCAGATTTTCTTTTTCTTTCTTTTTTTTTTATTATTATTATTTCAATTTAATTATTGAATTAAAAATTTAATATAGCTATATAATTTAGCAACATGCTTAAACAAAAAAAAATGATCAGCTTATTGGGATAACTGGATTTCCAGATATGTAGAGGCCTGATAATTCTTCTTTCCGGTATTTGGGGTTTTGGAAAATGCTGTACATCTCTGTGCTTTTGCGTTCTTCGATATAAGAACTAACACGAAATGACAAGAAAAAAGGCTTTGGTCCTTTGTTCTTCAGAGTTCAATCGCATCCAATGGAGGATCGATTGTACTCGGAAAAGAATCCCAAGAATTGAACAAAGAAGATTGTTTATTTATTATTTTAAGAGAAGAATAGTTTGGCTTTTTAAATGGGTCAGCGAAAGAATCAGGCTCATACTGTAACGAACACTTTTCTGAATTTGCCATTTCGCAAGGCGATAAGGAGTCGACCTTGAGAGGGAATCGCGGGGCATGAAAAAGATGTTGACAGACGGCTAGAAGCTAAAAAGATACGAGTCGGAGTAGAATATTCTCCTTCAAATAATAAAACACTAAAAAACCGCCAGAACATTTTGGACGCTGGTTCAACTACCGAAAGCGCGCCGTAGGCAGAAAGGCGGTTGTTACCTAATCACGATGCGCGACAGTTTTAAGAAGGATGGTGTTACAAGGTTTATTAAATTATATTTCTCATCGATATACCTTGGGGAACAACCCTCAGTTTAAAAACCCCAGATTATCCAAATGCTTCTTTGGTAGTTATATATTCTTCTGTTAGCAAATTGTTAATATTAAATAAAGAGGTATCGACAACTATGGTTAACTTCTGTAATGAAATGAATGTGACACCATATCTTCCCACCAGGGCTGGATTAATCATAAAGCAATATAAGCATGTGCTTAGGGCATCAAGGAAAGGGGCACCAAAATATTTCTCATAGCCGGTATTACCATAGTGCAGCTAAATCCAAACTTAGAGAAGGAATGAAGAAAAACTGGCGCAAACATACGTGGGAGGCACCCAAATTTGCCAAAGTGCTTAGGGCCCTTAAAGATCTTAATCCGGCTCTCACTCCCACAACTATATAGTTCCACATATTTTGTTAACTTCAAATCTATTTACTATTTTCTTTGTTTATTCATTAATTTCAACAGCTCGAGATTTCTCTTACATAATTAAATTTGATTAATTAATCTATTTACATGGATCTTCCTAAATTGTTTTTGACTTCACATTCACACATCCTGAACGATTCTTCAATCTATTTCTTTTATCTTTCACCCACCTT
>KK112057.1:295580-315735 GCA_000611955.2 Stegodyphus mimosarum | reverse complement strand
AGGTTACAAACACACAAACAAACAAACACACAGACGCGCACGGATTTTAATATAATAGATTATCTTTTTTAATTTACCGCTTGCACTCCACGATTTTATTATTCGCGATATGAAACTGTAAATAAATTCTCTAAAATAGAATTATTTAATCCAGCATTCTATTAAAATATATGATGAAAAATTTTTCTCGTTTTAATGTATTAATTATCATATCCATTTTAAATAAAAGCTTATAGTAACCTTTTAAGTAGCCTTTCTTTAACTGTATTTTATTCGAAAGTTGCATTCGAAAACTTTTTTCCGTAACTATCCTTCGCAATATTTTTATTCAGTTCATAAAAATTCTTTAATGGATCCTAAGGAAATTTAAATTATAAAAAGAATTCTTTTTGTTCTTGTTGTTGTTGTTGTATAGGAACCTCAGTGACACTATTCTTTCCTATGGATTTTGTATAATTTTGCTTGTATTTAAATTTCGTACATTTTCACTAAATTAGGCATGTGTTCATAAATATGTTGCGTATCTACTTTATTGATTCATTTTTTTTCGTCGATAAATATTTCACGTGTTTATTTCATTGATTCATTTATTTTGGTCAATAAATATTTCACGTGTCTCCTCCCATTGATTCAGTTGTTTCTTAAATTGGAAATATGGACCTGCTACCACAGGCGTACAGGAGATATTTAGATATGCGATTTTTTTTTGGAACGCTACATCTACTACTTAAATATTGTGCTGAAACTTTGATTGTATTTGCTTTGAATAAATAAATATCTAGGAAGCATTCCGGCATAACTTTGTATTTTAGGGCCACTCTGAACAATAATTACTAGTTTGCAGTTACATTCATTCAATAGTTTTTGAAAGTGTATCGCTTATTGACACGCACAATCATTATCGCAGTTTCGAAGAAGTGCTTGATTAAACATTATCGATTCAGCAAGTTTTTTTCCCGCTGAAAGTTACTTCTTTATCAATACTTTGTTTACAAATGTGTCGACAAACTCCTTCATCTTCATTTGAATCACTGTAACAGTAAAATTAATCTTTTCCCCCCCTCCCTTTCTCTAAATGTAAATAACGGCTAATAGTAGAAAAAATACCACAATTTTACAAGATTGTTAACTACAATTGTAATACTCATGTTTTTGTAATATCCCAGATAAATATGAGATAAAAATGCTTTTCTGTGTGCCAGCTTTCAAATCCAGGCTGGAAGAAGTTGTTTGATAGCAGAAAAGGAATTCAAGAGTAGATTTTTTTCCACCCTAGATTTCGGAACATTTGTCTAAGTAAGATTGGATTATCAAATTATGTCAAAGCTAATATAGTATACATGCTAAGATTTTCTGCTTATGGTGAGGGATGCTTTCATAGAAAGATGCTCTTCTAACATCTTCTGTATTTATGATACACGTAATGGAATAATGGAACCTATACTTAAACTATGTCGAAAAATAAGAATCGAACCCGGAGAGAAGTACTAGTGTTCGGCGGCTTTGGCTACTCTGTCATTAGATGGTTTTAAATTATAGGAAATGTAACCAAAAAGTTATTTGATTACCGCTGTAAAACTATGCCCGGTTTAAACAAGTAAAATTATATTTAATAATTTATGATCTATTATTAAAGTTTTGGCCTTAATAAAATAATGAAATGATCAGTTCTGTAGTACAGGGAACGGCAAAGGATTTTTAGAAAGCGCCAGATTGTAAAAATTTTAAGCTCAGCGGAACAAGTAGCAAACATGAAGATATGAATGGGTAATTTTCTCATAAAGTCAATAAATGAAATAAAATAAAATTTAAAAAAGATCTGAAAGCTTTCAGATTTTGTACCATACCCAAACGGGCGTTTTTTTAAAATGTTTATTTATTTATTTTTATTTACAGACACGTACACGTTTCGAGAGCATTTGAGCTAACACCACATTATGCTAAATACATTTAAAAGCAGCATATCTTTAGAATTTCCGGTGGACAGTCTCGCGCTGGAGATGAAAATGTTTTATTCCATACAGTGGTGCCACTACTGACTTTGCAGTTGTTGAGTTTTTGATCAGAAATTCGTTAAAGTTTTAAAAATATGAAATAGTTAATAAAAGAAATTCCAAACTCGATCTTTCAGGTTCCCGTGTTCAACTGGAGGACTATCTGTGTTGTTCAGAATTTAATGACTTTAGATACCGTTGTTTTTTCACAATGCGAGAAACATACATACATTCATGTAGATTCTTCATTATTTAGTTTCTTTAAATATAAATACAGAAAGATAATATTTAATGGAAACGATTTGAAAAAAGATTCGAAGAAAAATGCTGTTTCGAAGCACTTCTGAACTAACGCCCACTTGGGCTAAAAAGCGTTTATAATTTTTTTTAATCATGAAGTGATACTTTTAAATAATATTTATACATATTTTACTAACAAAAAAATTTACATTTACCTATTAAAAGCATTGTTATTAAATAGATTAAAATTTCTAATGCGAAAAACTTAATTATTTTTCTGAGATATAGTACTTTCTACCATTAAAGTTGCTTATAAATAGTCATCTGTTAATAAATATTGATCTGAATTGCGATTTTACGTATTTTGTTTCTTCAAAAATGTGTTTTCCCATTGGTAAGTACTCCCAAATACGGATATAAATTACTGTGCATATGATTTTAATTGAGCCTATTTATCTTCTGAAAGATATTTATAAAACTGAGTTAGATCCTTTTCTTTAAACTTCATTTGTAATGTATCATCATTTTGCAAATCTGTAAATTTTCCAGTTGAAAGAAACTCCTCATTTATAGAAGCCCTTGAATGATAGAGTCAAATGAATTTTGAAACACTTGCATCAGTATCCACAAAATGCTGTTGTAACTAAATTAATGAGTTCAGAAAATATATCCTAGGCTATTGCTTTTGGGAATAGAGATTTCGCTAATATCTGGAAAATTTTTACAGCATAGAAAATGGTCAAATTTGTTTAATATTTTTGGCTTTTTAAACAATGCAAATTTTGGGCGATATGCCTTTACGATAGAATACATTTCACATATAAGTGCTGTATTTCCTTGTAATTTCAAAGTGATTTCGCTGAGATATCCCACGACGTATGTGGCAAATGCTAATTCCCATAGCCATTCCCTGTTTGATAATAAGGGTTGTGGGAAATTTTTCTCATTTACAAAAATATGTATGACTTCTCTCAATTCGAAGAATTCGTTGTGGAGATGTTGTGGTCGCTTGTTGCCAATCTAGAGAAACCAAATTCGCGACAACAAAGATAATATTATACGTAGATGGGGCTGCTGGAAATTTAACAAAAGTTTCTCATTGCTGAGCCATCGAACAGCTGCATATATAATATTGCAAGTCAGAATATTCAGCTTCGATCTCTAATCAAAATTTAGGAATGGATCAAAATTTCCGATGGTTAAGTCTATGAGAGTGAATGAAGTTTGCTACTGATACAACTGGTTCAGTAACACATAACGGATGAGGTGCTTCCCACAAAGAGCATTCTGATGAATAATACAGTGAATTGCCAGAGGTTTTCAAACTTTTGACATCTTCACAAGCCTTAAAAATTGGTCCAACTAATGTTTTCTCCTTTCCACACATATTTATTCCACCATCAGTTGTGACACATTTTAACTGATTACAAATTGTACTATGTTAGCGTTTTCTCGACTTCGTTGAAGATACCTTCAGCTGTAGTTGTTCCACGCAGACTATTCTTAGAATCTAATTCTTCAATTACCTCGAATTCAGCATTGATCCCTGTGAGCTGAAAGAAGCATTTCTTAGGTTATCATCATCATTCGGTAAATTGACTTGAATGACTAATAGAAATTCATTATCGCTTACATTTGTTTTCAGATTCTTTGCCGTACCCCTCTATCATCCATTTTGCGAATCATCGAAACATATTCAATATTTTTTAGCCGAGTAGTGGTGGCCATTAAGTTGACCACTTTGATCTTGACATTGGAGATTTTAAAAGACAAACATCCCCATACTGAAAATTTCTCCTTTAGCCTTCAGAGACAGAGCTTCCCTGTGATCGGTTGACCTACGCAAAGCGCAAAACCACGCGATATCCACTAGAGTAATTTTTTTACCGGAATACTAAAATATTGCGGTTGAGTATGCGAAATAGATCGTTAAACGCAACTGTTGCCGCTTGAGACCTCCCGTAAAAAACTAGTGTTGCGAGAAATGCCTTCCTCAGAAATGTTGCTTATTGCCCTCATTGGTCATTAGCTTTACAGTCAACTCCAAATTTACCGGGATCGTAATACTAAGAACAATATCTTCGGTTAGCTCAGAATCACGTTTAAATTAACATTGGGCGCCAAGATTATTTAAAAAAATATGATGCGTATACCACATGACTTCCTTGAAAGGAATATTAAATTATAGGCATTTTGCATTTCATTTAGACTGATTGGATTCAATTAAATCTACTTCATCCATAGCGCATAAACCACAATAGAATAAATGCACTCTTTAAAATTCACTATACTTGTTTACCACAGCGACTCCAAAATAGGAGGTACACATCTGCATGTTATAGTAGTCCTATGTACAACATTTCTAAGTTCTGAGGCTACTCGTTTTTGAGTTATGCGAGATATATACATACGTACGTACGTACAGACGCTACGAAAAAATTTCTTCAGAATCCATTTAAAATCAGTTTTATAATTTGTTTTGGGGAAAAAAGTCCTTTATTCTGTTCTTACGTAAGAATGCCACTCAAAAACATCGTTAAATTGCATTCGGTAGTGGTCAAAATAGATATTTTCGTTGGAATATGATACCAGAAATTTTTCGCAATTACAATACTTCCGTTTTACTTCGTACAAGGAAGTAAAAACACTGAAAAGAGAAACGGCTTACATTATAATTAACAAAAAAATATTATTAACAATTTACTTGTATTTTTACCCGGTTTGGTTTAGAGAATAATATCACTTAATTACATAATTTAAACTGGTTTTCGAAATAAAACGAACGCTCTGTAAATAGCGGAAGAATAAACATAATAAGAAATTAAGAAACTAAAATGGCTTCAAGAACAATATTTACAAAAGAAATGGAACGGTGTTAGTGAATTCAAACTCGTGTAAAAAGTCTGCGATAACTTCCTGTGTTTTTTTCTATGACATTTATTTATTCCATATTGCGTGCAATTAAATTATGCATTTTTAATAAAAATAACTGCCAAATGATATGACATCATCTACATCTCTGCTGGTATCTTATGCGTTTTTCTCTTTATTTTCGTATTTTCACTAGACAGTTTAGTTTTATGCTCAAAGTTTGTGATAACAATTTTCCATCATTCAACAAAAATAAAATTAATATTTTTTAGATAGGATCCGCAGTCCGCCCGCGATTAATCGGAATTTGATTGTATGGAACCCTGTTGATGAGTGGCTTGCAGAATAAAATCATAATTCAGGTATTCCACGCTTTATGAAAGTTTGTTTTACACCACCTTACTCTTAAATACCAGCATTAACATTTTCAGAAGATGAAAGCCCATTTAAAGCGAAAATTCCGACACGGTTCGATCCCTATCTAGAAAGTCCTCCATAGAAGCATCCTCGCCTTAGACGAATAGCCCTAGTGTGCTCTGACATAACCAAATAAGCGAAGAAGGGGAAAAACAATGTCCATGCAGCTAGGCATGTTTGTAGGAATCTGAAACGAACTACCGGTTTTCAACGGTCTTATATAGACGGCCACGAGCGAATTCCTTGATGAATAAGATGGCAGCATGGAGTTTCCTTGTTTTTTTCCTATAGGGGATATGAATATGATTCACTTTTTCTTAGAAAGTCTTCCGCAAAAGTGTTTTCATAAGGCAAATAGGCCCCCAACGGCCGATCAGTAAAGCCACGGAACACTGGTAATTTAGTATGGGATTTGATTACTGGTGAACGGGCTGCCTGCATTGATGTTCTCGTGGATTTTACTATAAGATCCAGTTTCCTTTAGAAAGTCCTCTACGGAGACATGCCTTCTCTTACACAGATAGCCCTCGTATGCTTCGCCGTAATCAACTAAACCAACTCCAAACCTAAGGCCGTTTTTATAAAGGTGAAGAGCATGGGAAAAATTTTAACTTACAATAAATTTTTTGGGGGGGGTTCTTATATCGCACGTATCATCTTATGTCGGATCTTCTTATATCGGTTTATATCGAATTATTATATATTTCATTATATATTATATATTTCATTAGTATCATACCAAAAGCAAGTACATAACATTTTCCTTTTTTTAAAAAAAAATATTTGAGTTTACTTCATTTGCATCCATTTTGTATGCTATTTTCTGTTGTTTTCATAACTTTTAAAAGGAAGAACTGCATATTCTATGAAATAAATATATAAGAATTATTAAGGTGGAATTATATTTCTTAGAACTAAATATGAGGGGAAAACGTTTTTGTTCCCCCCTTCCCCCGAAACAGCGATTTTGGAGATTCGTAGTTTTTGAGTAGTTTCCATTGCGTAATAAATTTGTGTTCTCCATGTTGTGCAGTTACATTACGATCTTATTTTCTGCCAATTTCAGCAATCTGTTGTTTTCAAGGTCGATTATTGCAATGCGGATACTAGCAAATTTTATGTTGACAAAAAAAAAAAAAACCTTTTTGTAAAAAAAAAATTTTTTTTTACTGGTGGTCCTACTATTACTGTAGCAGTTGATTACTCCCGAATATACGTAGATAGGATGGTATAAACAAGTAGAATTCGAGTTTCAAGAAATTTTGCTAAAACCTTCAGAACCTCGTAAACTTCAGAATTCGTATCCTTGAAAAATTGTGCCGAAAGTATAGGTTCTTGCTTGTAGAATTCTCTCTCTTGTTTTCACACATGGCGTAACTTCAGCTGTCACAAATGTTCTTTGTTTAAAATTCAACAATGGTCCACATTTGACAGTTGGGTTGTGAAACTTTACTTACAATCAGGATGTTCGGCTCATTCAATACTGAAGAAATTTATAAAACAAAATGTAGACTTTTTTTTAGTTATAAAGGTAAGAAACTGAAAATTAAACATTCGTCTTCTGGTCTAAAACATGAACGAAAGAAGTTTTTAAATTATTTTTAAGAATAGATGTGAATTTTGCATGATCTCTTAAATTAATTTGTACTACTGCAAGCCGGCGGTAATTGTGTGTTTTCCTTGGATTCGCAAGTATAGTTATCACCGCCAGATACCAATAAATCTACCCCTTTCTTATCTTACTATTTTTTGAAAATGTTATTTTTTACGAAGCTTTATCTGAAAGATTTTAGTCGGACTATAGCGATAAAGTTCTTAATTATAAAAATTCATTTTTGAGATTTATCTGTGTAAGTCTCATGCAACCGTCGTCTCCCTAATATTAACTCAATTTCGATTTGAAAACTAGAACTACTACGATTTTGCATTTTTTGTAAGACTTCCTTAATTTAAAGAGCCTCAGAAAGTTGGCCCTTTTTAACTAAGAATATCCTTTTAGTACAATGTTTATGTTAATTTAAAAGTCAGAAGACATTTTCTTAAAAGATCATGAGAACAAAGTTTAAAAACTAAAAGACGAAATGCACAATTGCTGTAGGTCCATAAAATGTGAAAAGATTTCCTAAGAAATAAAAGAGGAGTTTAAATCCATGTTTACAGTTTATTTTCCTGTGAAGGCCCTCGTCGCACCCTAATGTAGTGCAAGTAATCATTGGACAATATTGAAAGCATTGAAAGTAATATAAAAATGAAAAATAAAAATAATAAATATTGATCTCCCTAGTTCAACGCTTCAAACAGAACTTATCAAGGGAAAAGGGTTTTGAAGCCTTGTACTGAGTCGATCAATGAGTTTCGAATACAGTTTTCGTTCCTCTGAGACATTTGAGATTCATGACAGTAAAATTCGAAAGATGTTTTCAATTTAGAGATCATCCTTTAATGTTAATTTATGTAAATAGCATCATTAATGCAAAAATAATGAATTAATCATGTAATATAATTCTGTAGTATCAAGATGCCACAGAAATTTTCGTTATTATAATGAAATGTCTTTTTCTGTTTCGTTGATATTACAAATGACAAAATTGCAAATCTAGCCACTTTAGAGATGCGTAAGACGAATTTCTCCCATAGGAGTCATAAAACTCGTTTTTCTAAAAACCAAGCACGTTGAATAGCTAAACACATCCCTAACCCCTCCCACGCCTCCTCATCCCTCCCAAAAAATTATTCTGTAGATTTTTGGCTTTGGTATTAAGCTGAATGCATGTCTCATGCTTTAACTGGCAAATACATCACTTAATAGTAATGATTGTAGCGATGTAAGATTTTAGACTTTTTTGTAATTCGAGTTATATTTAGAAGTTTCATGATATACGATAAAATAAAATCCACTTAACCAAACTTCGAGCCGAAACCCGGTTGAATTGAAATGAAGTGATAAAAATACCACTGAATCATTCTGTCCGAAAATTTTGGTCATCTCCAAAAAACGTTCACTATTTTACAGTTTATTTATATTTCTAACGTAAAATGTGATCTCAACAACGCATTGCTTTTCAATGTATGCAAAAAGATGCAATATCCAGAAGACTGGTCTCTCTCTAGAAGAGGATTTAAAAATACCTCCATTCACTAGTGGATTACGTCGATTAAAATTTGATTTATGCTTGAAATTGGGTAAAGTATCAAAAATGGGAAAATCAACGATTTCGGTAAATTGTGAAACATTTCGCAAATTCAAATGACTTTTTTCAGACTGTGAGGAAACTTGCCAATAGACTCTTGCTGATGTTGAAACCATTTCTGGAATTAGAAATTTAATGGTTATATTTATGGATATACTGAAGGTTTTCTTCTTCTTTTCCATTGTCAGTATTCGCTCATTTAAACTGCGATGCTGTTACTTTCCACCAAAGCTTTCAATTTCATCAGTGAGACATCGGTTTTGTAATTTGAAAGTGATGACTCTAGCCAAATAAAAATTTAGCGTTTGTTCTTTAGTTTTAAGTGTATTTTTTTAGTTACAGGGGGGTGATATTAAACGTTAACAAATTATTAATAACTTGCTTATTCCTTTCTGCCCGTTTCATTACATGGATTTCGATGTGAGGTTAGATTCGATGTGAGGTTAGATGTGAGGTCAGAAAATTAAAAAGTCAAAAACCGTTACCCTTCCGTTAACTGGTTACATGTGTATACTAATGGTTCGCTTTCTGATCTTTCGCAAGGCACCCGAGCAGCTGAACTGGAAATAGCTGGGATTTCTGCTTTCTGCTTTCTTCGTGATACAGATTTGCATCTTTGGAATGGCAAACCTTGAAATGCACTGTTTTCTAGACCACATCTAGTTCCTGACTCACTAGTGCGGCTGCAGTTGCAACTTTTAGAATGTTAACTGGGCACGATTGCCTCCATGCTCATCTTTTTCATTTTAACATTGTGGACTGTCCTACGTGTTCTCTTTGTATAACTGAACGAGATATAACTGCTTTACATTTGAACGAGTGCTCTGAACAATCTGCTTTTTCTTGTCGTGTGGCGAGATAACTGAAGGGCCTGTTGTCTAATGGCCAAACGACAGGCATTTCCAGTTGTGTTCTTTATAACATTTTTATAACTTTTAAATGAAAATGATAAAGGTTGAAAGGAATGTATTGAAAGTTATGTCATACAAAATGCTAGTATGTTTAAAAATTACATTGTCAAAAGTAATGTGTGTGAAAATTAGTCATTTTCATTATTTTATGGAAACGAAGCTAACCACGATCTTGTGGATCCGATTGGATCGTTTATATTTATAATTTACAAATCATGACAGATTTAATTTTTTGAAACAAATATTTATTCTAACACAAAGAGCATTAAGAGCTATATAGGATTCCACACCCTACTTACTTTGACATTCTGTTTTCATAAGACCACTTCTGCTTTTATTGTGCAGGCATGCGTTCATTGTACCATTTAAGGTGTTCTGTATTATGAGATTTGCTCGTCTCGGCTAAGATGAGCTAGAGTGGTGATGTCGACGTGCTACTCAAAAGCTAGATTTCTCCCAATTCTGTGAGAAAAGTGACGTCATTAAGGACACAGATAAGACAAGTCACTGTCTCGAGCGTCAGAAAGAGAAAGCTTTAAATCTTGTAAGAGCGTAACCTTGTCTGTCTGCTGACGTTGGTGTCGTCACTCTATTCGTCTGCTAACTGATTCGCAATCCAATTTTCCTTTGCAGTCTTAAGTTGCTAGGGGAAAATAAATATACAGTTTGCCCGATTTAAACGTAATCGGTGGAGGGGCTTGAATACTAGACACTATACACGAGAAGGAAAAAAAATAATTCAAAATGGTTCCGATAGAATTAATTTGGATAAATGGAGCTGTTTTGTATGGTATTATATATATTGTTATTAAATATGCAAATCATATTAACATTAATCATTTTTTAAAAAGCATACTGAGGCATATGTGCTGTTTTAAGATGGTTCATACTTTATTTCTAATACTGAAAAGATACCACACAACAACTCTTAGGCCTTACAGCCTGGCACAAGTTTTCATTTTCGGCCTGTGACACAACGTTTTATCTATCCTTCGTGTATGATCTGAATGACATGTGGTGTGAAAAATCTAGTGGGTATCAATAACGTGATTGGCTGTAAAATGTATTAGTTCGGTATTGCAAGTGAAGAAACAATTTAAGCAAACTTTATAGACTACTAGCCGCTATGCGGCGAGCCTTCGTCTGGCTTTTAAACGTACCGGAAAAATGCCTAAAAGACACACCTGGGACCGATGGCCCCGTAAGTTCTTCCAACTATTTTTTCTTTGTTAAGAATAAAACCCTCCCTTGCATACGGCCCTGATGTATTTCCAGAAAAACATATACATCTTGAATTTTTAGCGAACTGATTGCATGAGATGTGTATTAAACATTTGTTAAAGCATAATTTATATCCCCCTTCTTAACCACCACCATAACTACATAAAACATTATATATAAAAATTCTATAATAGTATAAATAACTGCATGCCATTTCTGATGAGTCAAAATTTTTTAAACATTTTCTTACCTGACAGTTTGAGTGATTCTTTTTCTGAAATTTTTAATGTTATGATACTTTAGGTAATCTTCTGAGAAAATGTGTCAGCAGTCATATCGCAGCCATTTAGCTTGTTAGTAGTATTTTATCTTATATCGTCAAGAGAAAACAAATTACAATGAAATAAACAATATCCTTTAATACGAATATTAATTATCCTAATAAAAAAATTAACCAACTTTCCGTTGAAAATAAATCATGCAAAACTCTTCAATACAAATAGTGAAATAAGCAAAAATAACATGAAAGGAACGCAAAAAAACAAAAAAATTCCGCTCAGAATTTTACTCTGCAGAACAACTTTATCAAAAAAAAAATCAATAAAAATGTATTATATATATAAAAAATGGCAAAAAAATAAGCAGTATCTCTTAATGCAAATATTACTTATCCTAATAAATAAATTAACCAACTTCCCTTTGCAAAATCTTAAGAACTCAAATGGTATAAACAGATTAAGAGCTTTATTTCCTAAAAAAAAAACAGTCTTTTTTTATATAATTAAAACATAATATAAAAATTACAATGAAATAAGCAATATTCCTTAATATAAATATTAATTATCCTAATAAATTAATTAAGCAATTTACCTTTGCAAAAAGAAACAATTTTTCAATTTCTTAGAAAAAGTGACAAGAAATAAGATGAAAAACGTTGCCAAACCCACATTTCTAAAAGAATGAAACGATTCAAAATGATGCGATTTCACCACAAATCTTGTAGCAATCTTGCTTTTACGCAAGAAGGGGCCCACCAGCGGCCGAGCGGTAAAGACGCTGAACACTGGTAGTTCAGTCCGAGGTTCGAATCCCGCGAACGAGCTGGCTGCATGGGCATTTTCGTGGTTTTTCCCATGTGTAACGTGTATACGAGCCAGTTTCCCTTAGAAAGTCCTCCACGAAGGCATCCCTCCCTTTAGGCAGATAGCCCTCGTGTGCTTTGCCATAATTGAATAACCTAACCTAACCTTTACGCAAGAAGAAAAGAGATGGGGACTCTGGCAAACGCCGTTTCCACCAGTCCGTGATGTACTATCTATCAACAGCAATAAGAATGAAAAATTGTTGCCAAAACCGTATTTTAAAATATGTGAGATGTGAGAAGTGTATTCGGAAGCTTCATTTAAAAATTTAAAAAAAATACAAAATATTATTATTTTTCCAATTCTTTTTGTTATGTACTATCTATCAACAGCAATAAGAATGAAAAATTGTTGCCAAAACCGTATTTTAAAATATGTGAGATGTGAGAAGTGTATTCGGAAGCTTCATTTAAAAATTTAAAAAAAATACAAAATATTATTATTTTTCCAAAATTCTTTTTGTAAAAGGAGTCGGAAGGATTAAAGTTTAACGTGTCCAAAAATGATAGGAAAATAAACAGTACATTTTTTAAAATAAACTTAAAAAAAATTCCGTTGCAAAGGTGTTAAGCTCACTTTGCTAAATAAATTCGTATTTAATCGATTTATTGAAATACGAAATTTATTTTAAGTTCGTACAATAGCTAAGTGCCTGCGTTTCACGACGATATGAAAATGAAATATATAGAGTAACATCTCGCTTCCCTATAACACATTATGTCTCAAAATGACGCGATTTCGTCAAAAAACATGAAATAAAAAATAATCTAATTCGAATTTCGAAAAAATCGCTTCGAGGTGCACTGGCTCTTGTCTAGATGCACCTATGTACCAAATTTCGTAACCCTGGGTCTATTAGCTTACGCGCAGCACGAGCGAAAGACACAGAGAGAGAGTGAGAGAGACTATTTCTTTTATTATATGTAGAGATAGTATCAGATTATATAAAGAAAAAGATAAAACTTTGCTGCCATAAATAGCGTATGAATAAACTTATGGTAAATCTGCTGTTTCTGAGATAGATTTGTAAGTACACCTGCTATGCATATTATTACGTTGAATCAACTGTACAAAATCCTCAGTTGATTCAACGTAATAATATGCAGACAAAATTTTACTATTCCACAGATGTTTTAACTGAACTACCAAAAATAAAAAGATTACCATATCAACACCAAATATAATTTTATTCACCAACTCAATAGTCAAAACTCATCTTCTGTTATTTTAACAAATTGCATTCCAAAGATAAAAACTGTTGCCAAAACGATAATACAATAATATGCAGTGTAAATATTTATAATTATTAAAATATTTGTGAGTTACTTTCAAACTAATTATTTACATTTTATGCTGTTACAGATTCATAGTCAGATTAATCTTTGTGCCTTTAAATTTATTCCATTCAGGGATAATCTTCATCGCAATTCTGGCTACTACAGTAAAATAACCGAGATTACATTTTTTATTTGGAAAATTTTCGTAATTTTTGAGTCCTCAGTTCTTAAAGTCCATATACAGAGATAGCTTTTCTATAGAAGCTTTCTCTTTGGTTGGAATATCAAACTTTAGGCTCGCTGTAGTTATTTTCAGATTATATAGGCTATCTTACATTATCTCTATTTTATGAAAAGCAGGTCAACGTAAGGGAAATGTAAATTACGATAATAATTTGAACCATAAAACTGCGCTTATTCGGACGACAGACATATAAAGCTGCAATTATGCGATTAATTCTTCATTCTTTTTAGGTTAAATGAAGATGAGCTTATTATTAATTGTTTTGAACTTTCTTTCGTTGGTTTAAGAATCATAACAGTTAATATTAGACGCAGGGCAATGTGTCAGCCAAGTTCGGAACAGACGGGAAAGAAAAGAGCGAGACGCCAGCCATGTGTACCATTTCAAGGTACTTTCGACCCCCGCATTAGTCAAAAACTGTTAGACCTACAAACTTGCAATTTTGTTCGTCTAATAGAGCTCTCTTAAAAACTTAGAATTCCCAATTTAATTAATGTGCCTCTTACAGTTATGGAATTATGAAGATCCAAAAAGAATCTTTTTATCACTCAATGACTGATTAAAAAACTAGAACACTTATAAATCGCTTAGGTACTTGAAATTTGATATCAAGATAGATCATTAAGCATACAACTAAGAAAAAAAATCTAAAACTTCAAAAAACTACATTATTATCGGGGTTACACCAAATAATACTCATAAGGGGCATCTGACAACGTCACCAATAGAGGACGTTGTACCGATCGCCGGTTTCCGCGCCACTTATATGCTAATCAACTTTGCCGAAAGTGAAAAATAAAAACTTGTTTACAATAGATGAAATCATAGCTCAGAGACAGAGTGCAGGATCGGCTCTTTTTTCATTCTGGTAGTGGGTTCAGGCCTAACTATAATAAGATTTGAGCACTTATATTGGTTAATAATTAAAAATTGCTGTTTAATGTTGTTTATTGTCTATTTTGTACACTTTTAAGTCCCTTTAAAAATCTAAAACTTAAAAAAACTGCATTATTATCGAAAAACATAGTCAAATATTGAATATATATAATTCAATATAAGATTATTAAAAATCTTATTACTGGAAGAAATGCTAGGACTTTCTAATTTATTAGTTGTAAAAAATATCTACGTACATTATTGTAGACACACAGTCCAAAAATTTTTTCACGTTGATTTAGTACAATCTTCCCAGTCTTTCACTGGAGGTCGAAAAATCAACTTACGTATCCTTCTCGCATTACCTTCCTCCGGGGTTTTGGTAAATTCATTATTCAAGAATTTATGTAATTACCATCTTCCTCTTCTTCTAGATGATCCTGAAGTACTGCACGTTAGTCACTGAATAAATGTTCTACTCTGTTCATTTTGAACTGACAGAGATGCCACATTTTCACCGTCCAACGACTAACCGTAAACGTGCCCGTAAACGTTTTTAGGTCTCAATCCATATTTGCGTTCTTTATGCAAAGCCGCTGTAGAAATAGATACCTGTTCCAAAAAGCGCTTTTTTTTTCATGCTGTTGTCAGTTCGAAAAAAAAAAAGAAATGAAACTAAGGTAATATTCATACAAATGATATTTCTATCACAGGCTACAAAATTTAGCGAATGCTGCATGTTTTTACATGAGACAACATAACAACATGAACTTTTCTCAATAATAGAAGCAAGTAATTTTTGTAGGTGTTTGACATCTCGTCATCATTATTTTTGTATTCTCCTATTCTACTATGCGTCACCAGTCTTCCATCTCGCACTTTTACTTCATTCAATCTCTACGTCTGGCTTTTATTCGATCCATAATTCCTAATAATAGCTTTTAAATATAAAAGAATTCTGCTTTCAATTGAAGAGAAATTAATACATATAAATTATATAAAAACCAACAAATGCATTAGCTGTGATTTTACCATTTTATATTCATTTCGTTGAGAAATGCAATTTAATGCCGAATTAAAATACTTATAGAAACATTTCTATTTATTTATAATAAATAATGCAATCTTCGTAACAAATACTCAGTAGAGTCATTACGTATTTTTTGAAGTAGAAGACGCGAAAAATGTGAAGTGCCCTCGCCAGGACTCGAACCTTGGACCTCTTGAATACGCGGCGAGTATGCTCCCAATTACACTACGAAGTCATGCAGAAAGGAGGGAGAAAATACCTTATATACTCCCCCTTTTAAAGAGCGACTGCGGATTACGAGACCCAGTCGCCAAATCCTGGTGGTGACAAATTATCTTCCACTACCATTTTTAGTTCGGCCACGACTTGTAAAATCAGTAGGATTTTCTTTAGCGGGGCTAGCAGAAGACGTGAAAAAAAAATTTGCAGTGCTCTCGCCGGGACTCGAACCCTGGATCTCTAGAATACGCGTCGAAGTTACGCGAAAAAGAGAGAGAAAATACCTTATGACTCTAATTGAAACAGTATTTCTTATCATAAAAATCAATTATTTAAACTAATCCTCGCCATTCTCTGTTCAAGTAGAGATATATAAAAATGGTGATTCTTCTCCATAATTATCAGGATGATCCAGTTCTGTTGCAAACATCTTAAATCAAGGTATGTCGTAGATAAAATAAGAGCGAATTAAAAATTGTATGCTACTTTTATAAAAAGAACATTAAAATTTATGTAAAATGTTTACAAAGATTAAAACCAGTTAAATAAAAATCGGAAAAGAAAGTAAATTTTTATATCAGTCTAAATTAGTAAATCTTAACAAAATAACGTAAACATAAATTGAACTATGTCGCGCATACCATAATGAAGGAAATAAAGAAAGTACTCTATTACCAAACGTAAAATACGCAGCTTTTACCGTAGAATCGCAGTCGAAAATAATCATATTCTTTGAATTATTATTGAAAATAAATTTGAGTATTGATATGACTGTCTAGACTTTTACACCAAACTTCTTTGAGAATTGATAAAATTATACCTACTAATAAAGAAGTGACAAAAGAATATTTGAATATAATATCATCTCCACTTCAAAAGAATTTTACTGAAAAAATGGCATACTAGACATCGATTAAATGATGCGATATCTGTTTATCACATATTGTCATTTAAAAGGTAGATAAATGCAGAGGAGAAAAGTTCTCTTAAAACGACAGCAAACTTTTGTATGTAATACGTGAGAAAAATAAAAAGTTTACAATGAAAAGAAAGTCTCGGGCAACTTTAACGCTTCAAAGTTCTTTTTATGAATGACAATAAAAAAAAGTCAATCAAAAGAAGTTTTCGAAAGTATAAAACAGTAAAAAATAAATTTTGTGCGTGGAAAACTCAAATGTCAAGTTTTTGTTTTGGAAATGTCTTACGAGAATCAATAATTTTCAGAATACAAGGCTTACTTGACTTTTATTGAAAATACCCAGAATAACTTCATTTGATGTCATTGAGTTTTTCAATAATTTTTCGCTATGTACAATCAGAAGTGGATTTATGTGGTCTCTTCATGTCGCATTTCCGAGAGACCTCGCATTCATTAGGAACCCGAATCATAAATTACATTTTCATTTTAATTTTTAATTTTTAAAAAATAAACTTAAGATGTAGGGGCTTACAGAAGTTCAAGTAAGATGGTTCATCCACTTCATAAGCCTGCTACAGTGTGAAACGGTAAAAAAGAATCCATCCAATTGGTTCGTGCAATATTTTCTGCTCTCGGTGATTGGATGGGTTGACCATACTGGATTTTCAGCGATTTCTTCATGTGTAAAGCAAAAACGAGACATGAAATTAACATCAAAAATTGCAAATTTTGAAATTTAATAACACGATCGATTTTTGTCATGCGTGAGTCAAACTTGTCAGAATTTTATTCTTTCAAAACGAGTATAAAACTTATAAGGTAGTTCCTCTCTCTTTTAGCATACCTCCGTGGTATAACGGTAGCACACTCGGCGCGTATTCGAGAGGTCCAGGTTCGAGTCGCAGCGAGGACATTGCTTATTTTTCATGTCTGTACTACAAAATAATAATAATAAACATGATTCTACGGTGGCGCTCGAACTAAAAAAAAGGTGGTGAACAGTAATTCGTCACCCGCAGGATTTGGCAAATGGATTCCCAAATAAGATAATTCCGTTATCCGCATTAAGAAAATGTGGATAACTGAATTGCTTTTTATCTGTAAGCCAAATATGCATTTACCATACTGCAAAATAAGGAAATATCTATTTATTCGTTTATTTTATTTTACTTAATAAAAATCATACTTAAAAAAATTAAAATTAAAAAATCTTTTTTTTTTAATAAAAAAAAGTTGCAAAATACATTTGTTTCGGTAAAATTAAAGAAATAATGAAATCTTTATTTTTCTTCTAAGCATAAAACCGATTATGACTAGAATAAAATCATAAAATTGGTTTCTATTTACATGCGCTTTAAACAAAGGCGTATCAATATTTAAAAAAACGCTTAATCACGTTTTTTTTTCTCACCTAACCTGTTAAAGTTTAAAATTAGAAAGATATAATTTATAAGAAAGAAAATTAATAAGAAATTATTTTTACTTGTTTGAAATACAATGCATATAATATATTATTCTTTTATTTTATTACTAGTTTAATACTGATGTAGTATTAAACCTAGTCCATAATTTGTTTAACAGCAGATACAGATAGTATGCTGTAGCTTAATGCTTAAATCTATTATTTTTCAAGTATCAGAGACCAATCTATACGCCATTTAAATTCATTTAACAATTTCTATATATATGAAGTGTATTTATTATCATAACAACAACATAAATATGAAAAAGGGGCCAAGTTCGGGGGAAACGACATACGGTGCACTCGGTATCACCGACAAAATAACAGATTTAACGGATGGCATCTTCCATAGCAGTTCCTTTAATCATAGCTGTAAAAATGTACAACGTCTTTCAATTCATTTAAAAAGCAACTTATTACTTTCTTCGATATCGGATTTCCAACTCGGCAAACTTCAATTGTCAATAAATTACGTTAAAACAATTTGACTTCTCGAATCAGAAATTAACTTACCAAGTTAGAAATCCGATATCAAAGAAAGCAATAAATTGTTTTTTTAATGAATTGAAGAACGTTGTACATTCCTACAGCTATGATTAAAGGAACTGCTATGGAACTTGCCATCCGTTAGATCTCAACTCTTTTATCGGTAACACCGACTATACCGAATGACGTTTCTCCCGAACTTGGCCAATTTCTCACATTTATGCTGTTGTTATGATAGCATTAATTTTTGAAAAGCTAAATTAAAAGGTTATGCTCTTATTTAGACACTTAAATGAAAAAAAGCGTCTAAACAAATGCGTGGCTATCATTTTTTTTCCCTCGCGCTTACGCTGCATTGGTTTCTTTTCATTATCAATTTCTTAATTATTATTAATTGTGGACATTCTCCATGAGTACTATTTGGTTTAGCCTCGATAATAATGCAGTTTTTTTAAGTTTTAGATTTTTAAAGGGACTTAAAATGTACAAAATAGACAATAAACAACATTAAACAGCAATTTTTAATTATTAACCAATATAAGTGCTCAAATCTTATTATAGTTAGAATGAAAGAAACTACCAGAATGAAAAAAGAGCCAGTCCTGCACTCTGTCTCTGAGCTATGATTTCATCTATTGTAAACAGGTTTTTATTTTTCCCTTTTGGCAAAGTTGATTAGCATATAAGTGGCGCGGAAACCGGCGATCGGTACAACGTCCTCTATTGGTGACGTTGTCAGATGCCCCTTATGAGTATTATTTGGTGTAACCCCGATAATAATGTAGTTTTTTGAAGTTTTAGAATTTTTTTGTTAGTTGTATGCTTAATGATCTATCTTGATATCAAATTTCAAGTACCTAAGCGATTTATAAGTGTTCTAGTTTTTTAATCAGTCATTGAGTGATAAAAAGATTCTTTTTGGATCTTCATAATTCCATAACTGTAAGAGGCACATTAATTAAATTGGGAATTCTAGGTTTTTAAGAGAGCTCTATTAGACGTACAAAATTGCAAGTTTGTAGGTCTAACAGTTTTTGACTAATGCGGGGGTCGAAAGTACCTTGAAATGGTTCATGTTACATACACATGGCTGGCGTCTCGCTGTTTTCTTTTCCGTCTGTTCCGAACTTGCCTGACACATTGCCGTGCGTCTAATATTAACTGTTATGCTTCTTAAACCAACGAAAGGAAGTTCAAAACAATTAATAATAAGCTCATCTTCATTTAACCTAAAAAGAATGAAGAATTAACCGTATAATTGCAGCTTTATATGTCTGTTATCTGAATAAGCGCAGTTTTATGGTACAAATTATTATCGTAATTTAGATTTCCCTTACGTTGACATGCTTTTCATAGAATAGAGATAACGTAAGATAGCCTATATAATCTGAAAATAACTACAGCGAGCCTAAAGTTTGATATTCCAACCAAAGAGAAAGCTTCTATAGAAAAGCTATCTCTGTATGGACTTTAAGAACTGAGGACTCAAAAATTACGAAAATTTTCCAAATAAAAAAAGATTAAAATTAGTCTGAAATTAACATATGAAAAAAGCGTCTCGAGGAGGGAATGGCTGCCATCGCGAACGCTGTTTGGAATGAATTGTTTTCATTTTACGAGTCACTATTGTATATGTGAAAAAGTCCTAAGTCGTT
>KK112057.1:229752-285834 GCA_000611955.2 Stegodyphus mimosarum | reverse complement strand
AAAAAAAAAAAAAAAAAAAAAAAAGAATGAAATAATTAGAGTAATTATGTTATATAACAAGTGCATAATTTCCTTTTTGATTTTAGCTGCGTATTTTGCCAAATTTAATTAAAATAATTTCAGCACTTGCCAAAACTAAACCATTTATTCCTATCAAAGGCGAAATGTTTGCTAGTTATTGAAGCTGCCAGGCTTGCTCAGGCAAACAATGTGAGCAGGCTTGCTCACATTGTTTGATAAACAGCTTCTAACTTTGTTCCCTATTTGTAATTTACAAAATATTGAGTTTTATTTCCATTGAACAGTTTTAGAACCATTTCACTGTAAGACAGTTCACTTTCATATATATTAACTAAGTGTATTTTTTACGGAAGCAATTAACACATTTTGCTTTTGAATGCGGCGAAACAGGTGCACTCTTTTGCTCCCCTCCACCACCCAAAAAGTACACCCTTAAAAATAATCGTATCATTCGAAATTTTGCATCCAGGTTTCTTCACACTAAATATGCAAATGATTAAATTTTCGAGGCTAATGAGTGTCAATTTCGATCATAGCGCTCGTTTTTACTGCGCAACGAAGCACTGCATAAAACTGGTAACAATTGTAGATGGTTTATCGTTTATCGTTGTCGGCGCTGCAGTTCCATGCAGACATGATCAATTAATTGTGTTACAACGTTGCCGAATCTCGAAGACTTATAAACAAATGGACGACTTCGAACGTGTTCGCACAGTAGGGATGCGTGAAGCGAGCTGGTCATACCGAGCAATAGGCAGAGAGATGTAAAAGAAACCTATGATAAATATAAAAATCACATAGGATATTACGAAAAGGGTCGATAATGAGAAAGATAGGATTGGAATTCAAAATTAGATGACGCTCTCTTTTTTTTAAACCTAAAGGGTAGTTAGCTCAGAAGAGCTTTTAGTCTCGATCGAAGCAGCATCTTGCGTCGAATCGCTTTTCAGATTGTTGCCACCAAATATTACCGCCCTGTAATGTATTTAGAGAAGTTAAATAATGAATCTGTAGGAAGCTGTGTGTGTTTCTCGCATTGTGAAGAAACAATAGTACTTAGACCTATCAAATTTTGAATAACGTAGTCCTCTCGAATACGATCACATGAAAGCTCAATTTTGAGTTTCGAATTTGTTTTATTATCTATTTCATATTTTGTAAAACTTTAACGAATTTTTGCTTAAAAAGTTCAACGATTTCAAAGCGAGCAATGGCAACATTGTAAGGAATAAACCATTTTAGCTCCAGTGCGCAAAACTGTCTATTGAAAATTCTAAAGATATGCTGTTTTTAAATATATTTAGCCCAATTGCTCTCGAAGCGTGTTTGTGTATGCAAATGAAAAAAAGTTCCTCTGGGCTTGATATAAAATCTGAAAGTTTGTTGTATAAAATCTGAATTCTTGGTGTGTGAGGGGGTATGCGGATGTGATTTGTCCGTGCTAGTGTTTATAAGTTTTCTTTTACTTTGTTTTTTATCATAATTTTCTTTTTTGTGTTTGTTTCCCTATTTCTACTTTTTTGTTTTTCCGGGTGCGGCTCATTTTTTTTTGCTATAAAGTGAATATTAGCTAGGAGGATCGGACTGCACCCAGATTTTAATTAACCGAGCAGTAGTCCGCCACCTGTAAAGCACAAACGTGGCTGTATAAAAATGCGGACTGCTGCACTGTACTCATCGGCAGAATCTAGGCTCTGGATGACGAAGGCGTACGAATGCGAGGCAAGATCAAATGATTGTGCGACAAGCCTGAACTGTCCCAGCGGCTCCATTGTCTGCTACCTAACGTACTATAGCCTCCATCCATGGCACTTTTCATTTTCTCACGGCACTTGGCTGGAAGCGGAGTTAGCTCACAGTTGCCTTTAACCGCACAACATCAACAAAATCGTCTGGAGTTGTGTCGCAGCCGATCATCATAGGTGCCACTTTTTTGACATCACATAGTGTTCAGCGATGATTTTCCTTCAATTTTGAAATAGATGGCCATCTAGTCCGTGTGTGGAGGGGCAAGGGCCAGCAGTACCAGTCAGCCTTCGTTTAACAGACGCGCATAGCCTTCTATCTTTTACGACAGCAGGGCGACCCTGTTCATCTTACATGCAAAATTAACAGCTCAATGATAAGCTGATGACATTCTGCGGTCGTTTGCGTTCCCCATCATGGACCCATTTTTTGGCAGGAAAATGGTAGACTCCTTACTGCTCGCATATGTCTGGACTGTCTCCGAGCCGAACTGCTGATACTCTTCGTTAGCTATGAAGGTCACCAGACTTTTCACTAATCGTTCATGTATGAGATATGGTAGGCCAATAGATTCGGGCACCTGAAAATGCCGCAGATCTGGAGAAACAATCGAGGAATGCCTGGCAGAATATATTGCAGGAGGAGATTGGGAATCTTTATCACTCCTTACCTCAACGTTTGCAGACATGCATCGCCGTCAGGGGAGGTTCACCAGTTACTGATTTGAATATCTAATGTGTTAATTGCTGGCCACTGATTGATCGTATGGTCTTGAAGGTGTAAACCTTTCATTAACTGTGTATGCGCTTTACGCATATTTAATTTCAATAAAAATAGTAACTTTCTTCATGATGCTTCTTTTTTCTTGCAAAAGAGTGTATGAGGCGAGTCCGTTCATGATATTAGCTAAAGTATCCTTTCCCCTTAGAATTCGGCTAGCAATCCGTTTGATTGTCTCCTGAACTTCTTCAATGTTATGTTTTTCCCAACTAGAATTCCGATACTGAAGGATGTCCAAGATAATTACTGTAACAATAGAAAGAGGAAGTTCAAGGAAAATTTTATAAGATTCAGCAAGAATAAAGCACCGTTTCCTTGGAATATGATTGCATAACATTAGCGGTGGCAAAATTTCATCCCAGGAAAAGACGCGTGCTGGATTTTAAAAATATTCAAAAACTGCATCTTGTAGCGTTGAAGCAGATTATGGATTAAAAGACAATTCAAGCAAACTAATAAGGCTTTTACATTTTTAAATTTATGTTATTATTCATAAACATTCTTTTGCTCTTCATCTGCACTCAGAAAAGTATTTTTGTACAAAATATAAGTTTTAAGATTTTCAACGTTGTGTTAAACTCTTTTCTCCATCTAGAAAAACTAACAACTATCATATGATTTCTATTTTCTTCTCCCTGTCCCTCAGTTTTAATTGTTAATTGATTTTAATAGGAGTAAAGTGAAAGCGAAAGAAAATGTAGCCATTTTTGCAACACCAGAGCGAGGAAAAGATACTTCTTGAGCGTATAATAAAAACTGTAATTTTCAATATGAAATCAGCAATTTTGCTTTTAGTTCCATACGCAATCCTCTGGAAAGAAATGTGGTGCTTGCAGCAAGAACGATTTCTTTTTATTGCTACTACCCGTCAAGTGTTTTCTTTCATCCCACCGTATACATAATTATAAGTTTTGATGTGTGATGACTTGCCGAAAAAAGTCTCGAAGGTCTCATTAGTTAGGGATTAGCAAATTTAAAATGAGAAACGTATACTATGTACTTTATATTAAGCGCATGAATATATATCCTATCATAAACACCTACCCCCCCCGCTCATCGTATACTAAGGCTGTTTGCACATTTTTCAGATGATTTTCATTGTATTTACAGAAGTATTTTACCTAAACATTTTGTATTTTAAATGTTCCATTTGATAACCAAAATTCTTCACTATCCTTTTACGCCGTAATTTTTAGGACAATAAAGTTTTTTTTAGTTGCGGAAGAGGTATTATATTCTATTCTTTTTGAACATCTTTCCAAAGTCCAAGAAGTGTTGTAGATCGACATCTGAACAATCCGCTTTTTAAAAGTTCAAAGCGCAAAAATACCTGGATGATACATCAGAAGATTTAGTACGGATATGAGTGAAGGGTATGATACAGGTTCCTTGTTCAATTTCTTCTAAGAAATTAAGAGTGGATTTTGACGTGCGCCTGATTGCTTTGTCTTAATACAGTTCAACTGATTGATGTTACTGTCGGTGAAGTGAAGGTACCTCATATTTGAAAATTGGGTATAAAACATATTCCTGATAATATTTGGAGCTGATTTTAACAGTTTTCTGCACTCTCTTTAATTTTTATTTGTCGTTATATCAGAAACCAGCAACAATTATAAATCCCTTTGAAAAATTCTCTTTAGGTTCTTTGAACCATGTTCTAAGATTTTTTTCGTCCCTATGATGGCAATAAATGGATCTCTCTTCCTTTTGGTCATTTAAATATACCCAAGATTCATCTATTGTGACAACAGTTTACCATTTTTGTCCAAAAAATTGTTTCTCATAGAGAATTCTACAGCGCGTTCTGCTTTCGGCTATATGTCGAGGAGTTCTACGACGCACATTACGTTTTTTCGCCTTTTTAATATTCAAATCAGTATTAGTCACTTTGTTTACAGTTGATACGAAGCATTTTAATGATTACGAAACTGTTTTTTTATTTCGAAGATTTTCGTTTGATATTAAAGTTCTTACCTTTGCAACATTCGGAACATTCCGTTTTTTTCCTTGGATATGTATTTTGAACAATTTTTCTTCTTGAAGCCAAACTTTGACGTTTCTTCCCTTTATTATTGACAGTATTATCTATTGTTCCTTTAGATATCGAAATATCATTTTTTTCACAGCATTTTTTAATAACTAAATACAAATATTTTCTTCGGAAAGAGCACAAGCATAGCCTTCCATGTGTTTCTTTTTTAAAAGCGCCATTTGGCAAGAAAACAAAATTGTCAAATAGCAGACGATAATTCGCACTTTAAAAAATATAGCTGCAGTTAAAAAAATGCAGGGTAATTTTTTTATAGCAAAGCAAAAGTCGTCTAAAAAATGTGCGAACAGTCCCTGTACGGCTGGCCTAGGGTTTGAAATCAAGAATCTCGAAGTCGTAAAATCTAAGAATTTCAAGCTTTTTGAGTGACTCGAGTGTCCCGTCCTTTGTTATACTGTAGTGTACATAACCCATTGTTAATCTTCATACAGGATTAAGATATTAATGTTGCTGATTTTTCAAAGAGGAATATGCAAATTATTTTACACTTACAGTTTCCAGGTTTGAAAAGCATTACGTTTATGAAATTATTTGATACAGTACAGTAAATATTAGTTTAGATGTTTTAGCTAATAAGCAAATTTTCATTACATTAACACGAAAAAGTAAAAGGTTAAGAAACACAGTAACGAAATACTAAATTTTATCTCAAAGTAAATTACTTTAGGAAGTATAAACTGTTAACTGTAAAAGTTAGCAATATAATTGAAATGGAGATCTACATTTGTATTTGTGTATGAATGGCGATAAATTCTAATCGATCAAAAAATGAATACCTTCTCTCTATAAGCAATACCTGAAGAGAAATAATAAAATATATGCTGTGTATTTATCTTAAACTCGAACACTTCTAATTTAAACTGTTTTCATTCAAGAGTGTGAATTAGCTCTTATTTAAATCGTTAATATGAAATGTAAAAATCAACATAGTATTATTTACGATTTAGCTGGGGTTCAGTATTTAGGGTTCATAGGAAAACCATTTTCCAAATTAAAGAAAGGAAAATAAATGAAGGTTCATAAACTATAAAGAGTTTAAAAAGCGAGAAAAGGCCGGCACAGAATAGTGACTGCAAGCATGTTGGGCATAGCGTTTGCAATTTTCGGAAGACACGAAATTCGATTCTGCCGGTGGATTGTCGGAACAAAACAAAAGCGCATCTACACATCTTTCATTTTTAAAATGAAACATGCATTCCAATCATTGGGATGGTCTGTATCCTTTAGTAATTACGGACTGAATCCTCTGAATTACGGGCTCCACTGAATCCTCTAGTAATTACGGACCACTGATCCACTGAATCCTCTAGTAATTACGGACATGAAATACAAAAAAAACTCAAGCTCATATAAAATAATAATTCAAATATCATTAAAATATATTAAAAATTTATGAAATATATTAAAAATGTGTTAAAAATTTATATAGCACATTAATTAAACACTAATCTGAGTTCCTATAGGTTGTTAATCGCTGTCAAATACAGTGTCTGTGCGAACAGTAATGAGACTGATTCCATAAAATTCATTTATTTGAAGATAATTTTACAGACACTTATTATTCTTCAAAACAGCCTTCTCCTGCATTAATACACCGCTGCCAAGGACTGTCACCCACTGATATCCGCTTCGAAATCTTTATCTGGAATCCTGTTCAGAACCCATGTCCCAGATTCTCCAGATTGCCAAAACGAGGACTTTTTAAGCTGGATTTTAACCGAGGAAATGAAAAAATCTGGGGGGACAGATAAGGGCTGCACCGTGGTTTAGGCAGCATTGCAACGTTGTGTTTTGCCAGGAACTGAGTCACTTTGAAAGATGTGTAGATTGGCGCATTATCGTGGTACAGAATCTTATTGTTTGTGAGCTCTGGGTGGATGCGCGCAATTTGATTCCTCAACCTCTAAAGCACTTATTTCTAAAAATTTGCATTAATCGTCTCTTCTGGGTGGTACGAACTCTTTGTGCACTATTCTCTTTTTGTCAAAGAAGGCAATGAGCATGGACTTCAATTTTGATTTGCTTATTCGAGTCTTCTTTCGACTAGGAGTTTGAGATGTGCGCTTTGTTTTCCGCACTTTGTTCTTTGTTTCGGGATCACACTGAAAAACCCATGTTTCGTAACCCGTAGTCACTTGCTTCAAAACCTTAGGAACATTTGTTACACGCTGGACCAAATCACTCGAAATAAACCCGTGGTTTACTTTTGGACCAAATCATTCGAAATAAACCCGTGGTTTTCTTTTTGTCCATCAGTCGAAACCATTGGAAACAGCATGGCACAAATTTTCCGCATTCGAAGTTCTCTGACGATATGATGCACAATACAGATTCTAGAGCAAAAAGCATCGACGCGCCAAGAAGGAGTTGTCCAATGGAGACAAATATTGGTGGATAGGAAGATTATGTACAAAATAGAAAATAATTAAAATTTCAGAACAACTGAATGATTTATTTCAGAGTTACATAGTTACAAAGTAACGAGTTCAGTAAGGTGTTGACCCACCTGTAACCTGGATGCAAGCTGCCATATGGCGTGGCATAGACTGATAAAGTTCTCGGATGGTCTCCTACAGTACTTCTTGCCAAATTTGCTCCAATTGTCGGACTAGATCATCAGCATTGCCTGGTAGATACAGTCACCTTCCCATCATACCCTAGATATGCTTGATGGGAGAGAGATCTAGCTGGCCAAAGAAGTATTTCATAAGCTGTAAGACAGTTCATAGCAACATGTGCCGTATGGGGTCTGGCATTATCTTGCTGAAAAACAAGGGCATGGTACTGCAAAAGGAACGGTAGCAAAACAGGTCTCGGAATATCGTCGACGTAGCGCTGTGCTTAAGTGTGCCTCTAATGATGATCAAAGGCGTTCGGCTATCAAGAGAAATGGTACCCCAGATCATAACTCCTGATTAAGGGCCTGTGTGGCATACAATAGTGAAAACAGGATCGCCACGCTGCTCTGAGCGCCTCCAGACACGTCTTCGATGATCGTCACGACACAACTGGAAATGGGATTCATTGCTAAAGACTCTATATGTCCACTCTATATGTCATTCCTATCTCATCGAGCCAAGCACCACTGTAATCTGGTTCGACAGTATGCAGGCGTGAGTGGCAGGTGGCGTAACAGTCGGTACGAGCGTAGATTTCGCTCTATGACCCGTCTGTGAACGGTCATGGTGAACAATTGTGAGCGGATCACACTTCTGATGATTGATAGTGGTGAATCAGGTGTCGTGACAGCTGATCTGATAATCACTCTTCGCTCCTGATCTGTTGTGTCCCACCATCTTGAACTGAAATCTACCGTTGTTCACTCATTCTTGCCAGCATCTTCTAATCGCGGCATCACTTCGACTCAATTGACGAGCGATTCTCTGATTTGCCCAACTTAACCCTTTCAAACTCTTACAGTTGCTCCTGATGAGCTCGAATCCTGCGGTGAGGCATTTTTTCTGTCGTTGAAAGGTATCCTAAATTGCAATGTAACAGACATTTTTAACAAGATTTCAAGAACAGCTATTTATATACACCTGCTGGATGCGCTGGAGTTCGCACTATTCGTTCATTGGACACCAAATTTCAATCATTTGCATATTTGGTCAAAACATTTATGCATAGGAAATTAGAAACGAATCGGATGATTCCTTCTTGATGCATCGATTTTTTATTATAGAGTGTATTTTGTAATTCTCAACGTCTGCACAATCATTTGGACAATCGTTCAGCTGTCCAAAAGTCCAAAAATGCTTTAAGTTTAGTAACATTGTCTGAAGTTTGAGGACTTGTTGGACGCCGGGCGGCGTTGTTCGTCATCGACATTCTCTCTTCAATCTTTGAAGGCTTTGTGCTACCTAAACCCTTGAGCTTTGGACAAAGAATTTTTGTAACATGGCAAGCTTCTCAGTAACAAATTTGTTTAGTTTCACGCAGAAGGTTATCGCGTATTGCTGCTGGACACTCCTCTGCATTTAAAAAATGTAATGCCACTTTCAAAAGCGTGTCGGCTTCGCGAGCGATCCGTGCGCTGCAAAGGCTCACGGCCAACTGATTTGCGCAAGATTCTATAGCTGAAAGTCCGCACCACCCATACCGCTCACAAACTACACCCCTTTGGCCTTCGGCTTGGCGTGAAAAATTCAGTCTCATTACTTTGTGGACAGGCCACGTACTGCTGAATGCTGGCTTGATTAAAAAGTATCGGGAATGATTCCATGAAGCTCAACATTTCGATTTGTTAGTTAATATTTATTACTCCCTTTCAAATTAATCCCCTTCCTTTGCTAGTGCATTTATGCCATAATTTTTCAAAGTCCTCAAAACATATTTTAAACCCCATTTCCTGAAACCTTTTCAGAACTTGCAGTGAAATACCTTTTATTGCATTAAATGTTTCAAAATGATCATGAAGGGGAAATTTTAACAGTGGAAATTTAAAAGAAAATGTCATATGGTGCCGTATATGGGAAAAAGAGAGCTTGAGCAGCTGTATTTTTTTAATTCATCTTGAAATCGTAAACGATTTACACCACGAATTTTGAACCATAATAATACACTTGTATTTGAGACCAGATGAACTCTTATGGTGTAAACTCCATGAGTTTTTTCGCTGTATTGGCAGTATTGGTAGTCATAGTATGTCATAGTATCAGTATTTTATGAATTTAGCGTACATAAGTTAGACGAACTTTTGGTTATTATAAGGCATTCGGTATCACCGTTTTGCTAAAGAGCGATAGGTCTCGAAGCGTGTTTTCTATGTGTTGCCAGTAATAGCGTATGTTAATGATAAAAATTACTCTCTATGAACAATCAATGTTTTCAGCCAGCTTATGTAATGTATAAATAGAATCCGTTCGTATTACATGCTTTACTACAGAGCTAACAAGAGGCAATAAAATAGGTCTACGGATAAGAGAAAAAAAGAAAAACTATGCTATAAACTTCAGTTTTAATCTCTTCTTCCCCAGTTTCTGTAAATTATACACTATATTAAGACATCGGAAATAGCTGGAACTTAAAACAAATCTGGCTTATCTTTTGTTTACAAGCTGATTGTTGCTCTTTTATTGGCTTGTTTCATGTACTTGATTTCAGCTCAAGATTAATTGTTGATAAATTTACCTGACAACCATTCTGCTCCTTAAGAACGTGATGTAAACGTGACCCCATCTCTCGACAGTTCGTGATCACCATCGCATCAAATTGAAGAAGGCTGATAAAAGTTTCGTAGCCGTCTGTGTATCATCCACAAACGTTGATATCGTATGAGAAGCCGAAGAAGAGTGATGTAACTGGTGAAAGGACTTTGAATGCTTTTTATCTTTTCTGTAACATACCGCTTCCACCTGGCGATAAGCTGACTAATTTTGAAAGCCTTTCCTTGGCCGAAATCTGCACTTAGCTTTCATCATCTACATCATAAAAACATTTTCTTGAAAGTTTGATGCTAGTATTAGCCAGTAACACACATTGCTCAATATTTAAGAAAAAATTAAATTTACCCGAGTAATTAGCATACAAGATATATTATGAGACAACTGTATGTTTTTGAAGTAATTAATCATGGGAAAACACACAAGGGCTTACATATTAATCCCAATTTTAATTGGACTGGACCCGATTAAGAGTATTTTGAGGGATGGCATTTAAGCATTTTCTTTTGTCAGCAGTCTCTTGGGGAGACTATCCCTAAAAGTTTCTATTACAAACATCTTTACTTGTCCGGCATTAGAATATCCGCCCAAAAATATATCAGTCAGCCTTTCCTAAGCACCAAGCTTTTTCTGACGGCTAGAATATTAATGAAAGCAACAATATTGCGTTCAATTAATCTTTTACTCGCCATTAGATTTACAAGTTTTTTTGCTGTTGCCATTTACTTAAATGAAAAGTATTGCTGTTATGAAGGGGAAAGCCTGTATGGTATGTCCTCATTTGGAACTTTTCTGGTATAAAGACATTTAACGCTACCAGCATTTAAAGCTCAGATATATATGTAAAATAAAAAATATATAATTATAAATTTTACTTTAAATTACACACGCCCCTTAATTCCATTTTTTAATTTGGGTACTTTCCCTCTCTGTTCTAAAAATAGTAATAAATTTTTCTAAAGTACATGTTGCAAAATTAATCCGTTTATGCCTGCAATGTGATAAAATCTCAGCCAATCAGATTAAAGAAAATTTTTGCTATAAATACCACGGTGACTGACTGCGCATTAATTTTTTCGGGCTACGCTTGTTGCTAATAAACGTGCCCTGCAATGCTCCGTAATATTCTAGAATGTTAAGACTTAAATTACTGTAGTCAAAAACTGTGGATGCTTCACTATCCCGAGATGTGGATCGCATCCACAAATCCCATTCTTGAGATGTGGAATGATGTGGACCTCAAGAACGTTCATGAATGTATTCTTTTTATCAAATCTGTCTCCTTTATTTCTCTTTGTGAATCTGCGCATTGAGTCTTCCAAGTAACTAAGTGCATATCATCACATCGCAGATAAGTATCTTATCGTTTAACGGCTATCTTCTAGATCTACGCTGCGATCTTCAAAGTTATCCAATCTCCCCCTCGAAATTTTCACATATATATATTTTTCATTAACGAATTTATTTCTATGGAAGACTTATATAATTTCTAAAAACTTTCATAAAATTCATATTTCGAAAGTAGAATTCAGTCATTCTTATCCCGAAACTGAAAAGAAATCTTTTGTCCCTAAATGATTATTTACAATAAATAATAATATTAGCTTAAGTCAGAATAGTTGCAATATGTTTAAAGCGGGCTGAGTAAAACATTTAGTAAAGAGTATAATTCAAACAAAATAGAAGCAAATATTACACATTTCAAATATAAAATTTCTTTATCAGGTTGTAACGAAAGTTTTCCGTCAAAAAACATTCTTAATAAAGTAAGAAAAAAAGACATGGAAGCAGTACCTTTAATGCAGGTAGTAATCACACCCAAATCTATGATTTTTCTGCCAGCGTTTTCAGTGTTTCAAAGCCTTCGGCCCAGAAACTTGGCAGCGGCGAATCTAAAAACAAATCAATCTCATTTTGGACGTCCCGTCCGTGCAGAATGGAAGATAGAACTAGTAAGATGTAGTTGCAGGTGTGGAAAAAAGGTAGAAGTCCGAAGGTGCAACATCGGGGTTATATCGTGGGTGTGGCAAAAGATCCCATTCGAGTCCATACAAAGTTCAGCCGGTGAATGCACATCTTGTATTATCTTGATGTAACATTACCTTTAGCGTCGGAACTCAGTTCGATGTTTCCCTTGATAGCAGCATCAACACGGATTATCATCTCGCTGTACATATTACTGCCGAGGGTTTTACCTTTTTCCAGTTATTCTTCGTAGATAATACCACGGCAGTCTCACCAGATACAAAGCATGATCTTTATGTTAGTCAAACTGAAGTTTGAGACACTGCCGATGGGCACACCGGCTGCGGATCGACCCCCTTTTCGGGCTGTGTTGTTAAAGTAAATCTACTTTTCATATACAAAGTGTGATCCGGTTTGCCCTTGCGTTGACATTCGAGCAGATTAGTGCAGGCCCGAACACGTATGTCCTTATATGCTTGAGTCAGTTTATAGAGCACCCAGCGATTGACCTTGTGCTTCAAGTTTGTGCGATGCCTAGCGTGACTAATGGACATGACACTAGCGTTTAACTCCTTAGCAAGCTCTTGAGTCCTTGCATACTGATCTTCTTCCACATGTCTCACAGGCGGAACTTATTAACACCACTAGGCCTGCCAGAGCGCTTTGCTTCTTCAATGTCGTAGTCCTTGTTTTTGAACTTTCCGTATCAAATCCTGACAGTATCATATGGTACAACATTAGTGCCTAAAGCTGAACACATGATTTGGTGACATTCTGTAGCTTTGCAACAAAACTGGAAATAAATGATGGTTCTAATCTGGTAGCATGTTAGTTCCATTTCAGACACCTTATGCTTAATGATAAAGATATTCGTTTACAAATTTTACAAAGCAGTGTTCTAAAGCAAGTCTCTTTCTTTTAAATGCCAAAAATTCTTTCATAAAATATGATTAAAGACGCCAATGCGAGCTGTTTGCGCAGACGATATTTGCGGTGATGCGATACTTTCGTTAAAACTTAATATTTTCAGTAGAATTATCACTGTGTGGTTCGACGCTTCTTTAAATATAAACTGCTAGAAGCGATAGACTAATGACTTACTGAAGTACAATACTTATAAATCTTACTAAAGTACAGTAAATACAAACTCAGAAGAATGTTTAAAACAAACTTTTTTATTTACTCATCTGCCTGTTGATTGTACTATCTATTCAAAACAGAAAAGTAAAAGCTGCTGTTGCGAGAAAACGTTGGACAAATATTTTAGTCGAATATTTTAATATAAGCAATGCGCCTTTAAGTAAGCTTTAGCTAAAACTCCAATATTTTCACGAAGCAGTGGCGAAGCTATTGAGACTCAAGTTGATTTAGTAATTCAGTCTCAAGGAGAAGTAAAAGTGACCGGTCAGCGATGACTTCCAAAGGCTTTTTGTTCAACTCAAGAACTCTGTGCTCAAATGCATTAACTAATTTGCTTCATGCTGAACTAATGAAAGTAGAACTGAATGTACGTAGGTGGATAAAAAGGGATTATAAGCATCAGCATTTTAAAATTAATTATCGTGGAAGGAATACTTTATCCCCAGAGTTGTAGGCAGATGGCACTAGTTGTCTATCAGCGGTTGTGCGAGGTTCACAGACGCGTCAGAGAGATTGAAATGGTAAGACGTTTAAAAAAGTGATCCCGATTAGAGGTGCGAGACGTTATTCGTTGTCCTGATGAGTATCTTTAGCGTTGCCGTACCTTTACTGCCAATCGTTATTGTGCCACTTAGAAAAGATTACGTGAAGCTATCCAACACGAACGCCCTGGTATGTTGAATGATGGTGTCATCCTCCTGCATGACAATGCCAGGCCCTATACTGCTCGCCAAACTCAAAAAACTACCCCCTTTACTAATGCCTTATACTGCTCGCCAAACTCAAGTCTGGAGTCACCCCATATATGTCCCAGGTCTAGCACCCAATCATTATTTTCGTTTTTTGAAATTGAAGGATCGTTTATCTGGAATGAGATTCTCTTCGGACCGTGATGTGAAAACAGCCACTGAGAACTGACCCAGTGGGCACAGACAGGATTTCTAAAAGCCAGATTAAACAAGTTTGTCCTGCGTTAAGATAAATGCCTAAATAGATTTGGTAATTATGTAGAAAAATGATAGGAACTATGCCTCTTAACTACCTTTTGTATTTTCTATCTATTTTTAATAAATAATTTTTATTACCCTTGTAGCATTTTGTTTGGATCCACCTTCGTACAATACTGAGGCACACTTAAAGCGATAAGAAAAATATTTACGCTATAGCACACAGTTACTGCAGTATTTTTGAATTCCTAGGTGATTCCTCGATGACTTCAAATTGTATATTTTTGAAACACCATAACTGTAGACTTTATCCATAAAGTAGCGCCGAGGAAAGAAATCCACCAAAATTAATAGAAGTTTTTCAGGGCTCCTAGCCGTAGGCCTTATCCCAGTACGATAGGTAGATAATAGTGAGATTTTGATTAATTGTGATGGCATTAGTAAAGGGGGGTAGTTTTTTTTTTTTTTACTTTAGAGTAGAGGCATAACATCTAAATGTGTCTGCGAACTAAACCTGCTTGTTCTGCATCGTAATGGTTGATCTTTAGAAGTTAACTCTAAGGCTTGACAAGTTATCTGCTTTCTTAATGCTTGCTGTGTAGGACACAAGAAAAATATTACTAGTAGAATCTAACGCAGAACTTTATTCCCCACTACTTGGGGTAGTACAATAAAAGATAATAACAAAAAAATAGTTCGATTTCATGTCTGTTGGTATATACAGCAACTAGTTGCATAAGTGCAGTATTTAACTGGATTACAGTTCCAACAAAACCCTCCTCGGAGGTATACCAGGTTGGATCGGATAGTTTTGTTTATTACCGGTTCCCCGAACTTAGGTAGACGCACTACGGGCTTGATCTCAACTTAAAGCCTCCGTATTAGGCGGAAGCAAGGTCTGTCAGGCGAAAAGAAAGCTCAAACGAGAGCATAAAATTTAATTCCCTACAGTGCCACCTCGTCCCACACTTACGGGCTGCAATTCAAAACGACCTCTCTCATCTCATCGTTTTAAACAATTTTTTGAGAAATATTTAAAAATGAGATTCACGAAAATTTGAAATGCAGCCATTTGGGTATTATTTCTAAGCTTCATTTAACATATATGCTATTTTTAAAATTCTGTAACGAGCTAAACCAGAAACGTTTCTTAGTGTATGTACGTTAAACATGTAAATAAATTTCTTCGATTACATTTATTTTTAGCGAGACTGCAGTATATTTTACGCAATGATATTCCAGCAATATTACTTGTATATCTGGCTTATAATTCTATTCCATGATCTGACTTTCGATCACTAGGGAGCATGCTAGCGCACTGGTAGATTAAAATAATTTGACTTTATGCTGTTTTTTTTAAAAAAAAAAAGAAAAAGGTTCAACTTTTAATAGTCACCCAAAACGTGTTTTAAGATTTTTTACGCTCTCGCTGAACTCGCATTCTACCAGTCTGTTGCACTTCCTCCATCAAATCCCCTTTTGTTCTTTTTAGCTTTTTTATTAAGCATCGTTTTCTTTGAACTTGCACGGCATACAGTTCAACAGCAAAATCACAAAATATTTAAAAGCTGCTCAGCGGCATATGTTTAGAATTTCGGATATTGTGTTAAGTGTTGGCATACACTTTTCTATTTTTTTTTTAAATTTTCTCTCAGTTCATCACAGGGATGTTCAGCTTTCTCAGTAAGATGGCTAACAAAAAATATTGTTTGTCTTTTCATTATTAACCTTTTGTTTGTTAACCTTATTTATCACATTCTTCGTATTTACATAAAATTCAGTACAACAGTAAAATCACAAAATATCTAAAAACAGCATATATTTAGAATTCCCGATAATGTGTTAGAGGTAGCCATACATATTTTTATATTCCTATATTATTTCTTTAAAAACTAGCCGCTTGCACGGCCTCGTGATTTTAAAACATTTTTATTTAAATCAATCACATTTAAAAGTAGAAAACATATTTTTAATAAATGTGTTTATTACTTTTAAATCGGTTACTTCACAACTCAATAACTTTCTAGATTAAATTTGAAAGTACTTTGGACTTTATTGAATGGCAACACACTGGCGCGTGGAAGATAAAAGTACTTTATTTGTGGCCGCGGCAACACACTGCTCTCATAGAGCCCAGTTTCTGAATTAAAACTGAAAGATTAATATCTTATATTTTTCCGAATGGCAACAGTCTCGTGTGCTTGTAATAAGTGTTTTAAATTCGCTTTCAAATCTTTGAGTTTGTTAATAAAAAATTCTTTAAAGTTTTAAAAATATGAAATAAGTACTAAAACAATTCAAAAACTGACATTTATAGTGATACGCCGTAAAACCCCGTTTCGAGACTAATAGCTCCTTTTGGATTAAAAGTAAATTTGAGAAAAACCTAATCCTAAACCTAATCCAAGTAAAACCTAAGTGGAAAACAGTGTAAAATAAAAGATTACGGAAGAAAACAAGTTTAAATTGGCATATATTTTATTTTGAAGTTCTGGCGATTTCGAAGACGACTGGTATAGAATTGTCTTCTTTAATCATGAAAGAAGATTTTCTGCTGATAAAAGGGATTTATTTCAGTTACCTTTGAAATATATACGAACTTTGCATGAAAAATATACCAATCCAGGTTTTGTTTCCTTTCTCTCTTTTCTCTTTCCCCCCTTTTTTTCCCATTTTGAGCGAGTATTTAATGAATAAAAATAAGCTCATATCCGAAATTTTAGCTGCAAATAATATACAGTAATACTGCAGTTTAAATCGCTGTCAAACCTTGAAAGCTATCCGTAACTGCTCATTGAAAGAAACATTTCCAGGAACCTTCGCTTGCGGGATATTTACACGGGGCAGAGCTGAAAGCGAAGCATTTTCGCTAGAGTTGTAACAAATCCCGTACAAATGGAGGGTTCGGCTAGGAACCCTCCCGTTTAAACCAACCATAGAAGAAGTAGAAGTCCGTTTCTCGGAAAAGTTCCGTCGAGCGTCGCCAGATCCGATAACCTCAATACGTGATTCAGTAGCTACCCGGTTCCTCATTTTACTTATTTCATTTTACAAATTTTATGATTGTAATTCATTTGCGTTTGAAGCTTTTAGTTATCTAAAAAATGCTGTAAACGAAAAATTGCTCTGGTAAACTTCTGGTAAGCGAAATAGCTATAAGGAAAAAGTATGCATCAAAGCATAATTTTTGCTAAAGGTTCTAAATTTCCATATCCGTGTTTAGAAAGTTACAATTGAGTTCGCAGACAGTACAGTTCTTATATGTTTACATGTACTATGAAGTCGCTATTTTATTCTTTGAGTCAAAGAAAATTCAGTTGGTGAAAGGAAATTTAGGTACTCTTTAGAAAAACCGAAGAACAGACTTTAGTAATCGGAGCTGAAAGAAATTTGAGCCTTTTTTATGTAGCATATTTATTTTAGCGCTATTTTGCATTGATATGTATGCAAACTATATTTTTTGTTACCTGTTTTTCTTCTAAGTAAGAATTTTTTTAACTAATATGAATTTCACTTGAATAAGAGAAATTGGTGTCCGCCGATAACATCGCGGACGAAAACATCGTGGTACAACACATCGTGGGAGAAAATAAAGCAAAGAGAAAACATCGCACTTCTAAAACATCGTATTAACAATTATTAAAGCCTGAAAAACGCATGTTTGCGATGTTATCGTCATGCGATGAAATGTAGATACTTTATTTTTTACCACGATACTTTCGACGACAATGTTTTTAAACTGCGAAGTTTTTGAACCGCTTTATTTTCGACGACGATACTTTGTATCACGATGTTTTAGAACTGCGATATTTTCTCTTTGCTTTATTTTCTCCCACGATGTTTTGTACCACGACGTTTTTGCCTTGCGTTGTTTTCTCCGCGACGTTTTCGTCCGCAATGTTTTTGTCGTGATTATTTCGGTTGTAACCGAGAAATTCATATGTATTTAGATGTAAAGTTAGAGTTCGACTTAGTCGCTTTTTATTGGTCCCACCTATCGGTAATTTTGAAGTTTTGCTGTGTAAAGGTTATTCATAATTCTGAGAAATATTCTGAAAATTTATAAAAAGGAACTATACACCGACACCAAATTTTATTGTATTGCTACAGAAGCATTATTAAACTCACAAGTGCTTATATATTTTGCGAAATGTTCAATATGTCGGCTTTTGCTAATCCGATGAACATCTAAGCTATAAACTGTTTCAACTAATTCAATGATGACGTGACACCACATTTGCGTTGAGCCAGCATTTATGTAAGACGTGCTGGTGTAATATGCAATAAAAATGAATATTTTCCCTCCTGAATTGAGAAAACGCTTCTGATCCAGATAAAACATGATTTTCAGGCTCAAATGCATACTAAATATATACATTCAAAGTTTGAGCTTATTATGGACTGATGGAGACGTTTGCTTTAGAGACTATTATTATAAGTACTATTATTTAATCATAGTCTTAGAAATAACGGTAACTTTCAGAGATGTTTGCCTTGAGAGGTTTCACTGCAGTTAGCATAAATTATTTCTTTTTAATTAAAAGCAATATAAATTAACAACAAATGCAATTTCATTTAAAATTTTTTATGCAACTGTTTAAAAACGTGAGTTTATTTTCAAAAATTTCTCCGTGATATTTCGTATGTTTTGTCTTAAAAATGTGATCTTTTGTTTCATTTGCTTTACAAGTGAAAACCGGCACATGTTCTTCATATTTGTCTGTTTGAAGAGCATATTCTTTTTGTCAGAGTAATTAAAGATATTTGCTCAGTTGTTGAAACTGCATGATATATTTGCGCTCATTATAAAAATGAGTATTTGTATGTGAATGTAGTCATTATGGCTTTGTGCTGGTTTCAGCTATCATCTCACTAGATTTGAGCTCGTTATAACCATACTCTGTTGTTATGTCCATGCTCGTTAGAATCCTCAGATATAAGATTTAATGCTGGAATTCCGTCTGCTGTCGACTTCAATATGTATCGCAATTTGATGGATTTTTGTCCCCCCCCCGCCCAATCAGGGACGCGGAAGAAACTAATCATTATATCTCTCACCAAGATAGTCACGACCACACTTGTAACGTTCTTTAGATGGTGTAAACTATAGTAGACCAAAGATCCGCACTGATGACGAGCTACCACCACACTTTAGTATGCATCTTTAAGTGGTGGAAAGTTTAAATCTTTTAGTTGAGAAAGAGTATAGATGCGTTTGAGGCTATATATTGAACAATATTATCACATGTTCTCACTTTTTTTGTTTAATTTTTGTTTTTTGTTTTTTTAATTTTGTGCTAATTTTTAACAACTTGTTACTTTTATTAAAATGATTATGAAAAAACAACTTTAAAATGTTAACTAATCATTTATATTTCATAACATTCTCATGACTCCATGAAAATAATTCAACAGTATCTGATGCCAGTTCTTGACGGAATTTTTACTATAGGAAGCTTCTCCGTCACCTATATAAAAACAAGTTTTCTATGAATGATCATTTAAAATGGTTTTAACAACCTTTTCTGTGGAATGAAATTAAACAGGCTATGTTTTCCACTTTAGTACAGGTTATTTATTACTCCATTATCCAAAGCGCTCCCGAATAAAATCATCCTTTAGATGCGTGTGCAATTTAAAGAAAAGCATGTATAAATAAATAGAAGTAGAGAAAGTATGAATAAGTACACATGTACACTTCTTTAGTAAGTGCGTGAATTGATCGCCATCTCCTTCAAAACGGAAGTTCACTATTTTCATTGTTACTTCTATTTTTTTTTAAAGTTTACACTTGGATAGTTTTCTCAGCCTGTTCGTTATTAATTGCCCCCAAATTCGGAATTTTTGCCGTAACTTTCATTTTAAGGTAATCACATTAAAAAAAGGTTCTGCAAGAGTCAAGTCTATGGAGAACTAACGGGCCGTAAGTAAAACATTAATTACCCTTATGAAATAATCATCTTCACCCTCTCAGTGTATGTCCAAATGTCTGAATTGTGGTATAAATATACAAGGTGCATCAGTACAGAGATGACAAACTTTCAGGGGAGATACACTACACCTAGACGATGGGAAATCACATAGGAATGCATGGTCGGAAACGTTTTCCTGTTGTAGTGAGGACACAAAAATCAAGAACGAAAAGACACGAACGGGGTGAGAAAACATGCTTATTATTCGGAGTACAACAAAAAGAAAAAACAGCATAAAGAGACACTGATCGTCATCAAAGAAGGTGTTCGAAATTACGGCACGGACCGTGATGCAGGAAACGTGCGTCATGCATCTTCTATGCTATCTTCCATGCGGCAGAGACGTGAGGCCTGCATCATGGTCCGGTGTCGTAATTTCGAACACCTTCTTTAATGACGATCGTTGTTTGTTTTTGCTCATGTTTGTAGGTTTCTGCTGTACTAAACATAATAAAACATGTTTTGTCTTACTGTTTGTGTCCTTCCTTTTTTACGTTTTGTGTCGTCACTACCGCTCCAGGAAAGAATTCCCGACCGTGCATTGTTATGCGATTCCCTATCGTCTAGGTGTACTCTATCTCTTCTGAAAGTTTGCCACCGTTGTATGATACACCCTGTATGTGCACTATTGAAATATTTTGGACAGAACGAATGTAGTAAAAAGTAAGAAAGACTGTATAAAATAGATTGGAAAGTAACGCAGGTTTGAGATTAATTCAAATGGAGACTAATATGTAAGATTCTTAAGTCAACTAACCAGTTATTAAGATTTATATCTTTACTGTAACCGTTTTCTTCACCTAAATGAAAATTAGTTTCTAGCGTACATAAGCTTAGAGTTTTGAATCTTAGAAAGATTCTGTTCCTCGTGCCGCTCTGTTAGAATTTCGACAACTTTATCTAAAACTTTAACATTCTTTCGCAGCCGATACTTTAAACTTAATGCTCAGTCAAATAAATTTAAACGTTGTTTAAATAGTGTTGGACTACTTTAAAATTTTATAATATGTAAAATATAATATGTTTAATTTAAATATGTTTAAAATTTTTTACTCTTATATTTAATTTAATTTAAACAAGAGTAGTGATTTTTGTTTACAACAAATCGTGCCTTTTATGTAAGTTCAGGTTAAATAAAAAAGATATTAGACCTTTTCAAGCCTTGTCATAAAAGTTCAGCTGTTAACTTCAGTTTCCAGATAAATAGTAACCTTACAAATACTGTTACATAAATTTAAATCGATGTAACTTCCATCCTTTTCTATGATTTCTTCCCTTTTTCAGTGCAGCTTTACAGATCCTTTTTGAATATTTCTTTTGGTTTTACGCAAAATATTCTTTTATAACATTATTTAACTCCTGCTTGTTTTGTTTTGTTTTAGAAAGCTTTGTCAACAAAATGATGCTGAAGTAACTTAAAAAAGTAATTATGAAAGGATGCAACATTTGGACTTTTAAACAGATATGGGAGAATGTCCGGTTCTTAAGCTTTTGCAAATCCCTTTGTATGGATTTATATTTAATTTTAATAACGAGTTAAATTTAAGTTTACGTTCTTTCCTATGAGCTTTCATTCTCCTCATTGTCAATGCCAGGATATTTGAATTTGGTAGCGCACATGAGGGAATTCAAATTCTATCTTGAGGTGAAAAGGTTTAAATACCGAGTTCTAGAAGAGAAAGAAAGTTTTCCGCCAGCGGAGCTTCTGTTTCTGCATTGATTGCTGGTTAAAGTGGCGTAACAGATATTACTTTGCTGCCACTAGATTTTCGACGCGGTTTTAGGTAACAGGACTATCTGAACCCTGTAGAGTAATTCTATTGCTTGTTAACATCTTCGAATTTTAGTTTAGTTATTGTTAGTTGAGTTACTGACCGAGTGATGCGTAGTGTCGACGCATTGCGAATTTTAAAGAGTTAATAAAGGGTTCTTTTTGCCCTTCTCCTGTGTGGTTTCTACGAGTAGTTCAGTTGTCACATTAGAAGATAAACAAGAAGGTATTAGAACTTTTTCAGTAAATGATTTAATGTTATTCTATTCCACCCATTTGAAAGAAAGTAAATCGACACCTGCTTCAGTTAATTTTCAGCTAAAATTTGATAGGAGTCAGAAATACCAGAACGAGAAATCTTCCTATTTATTTCAAGTGATTTAATACTGTTCGCTGAGCAGAGAGAAGCTCTTCGTTATTTCTATTCGCCCACCAACGACGCTGAACACTGATAGTTCGGTCCGGGGTTCGAATCTCGGAGAACGGGCTGGCTGCATGGGCGTTTTCGTAGTTTTCTCATGTGTAACGTGTATATGAGCCGGTTTCCCTTAGAAAGTTCTCCATAAAGGCATCCCTTTTCTTAGGCACATAGCCCTAACATGCTTTGCTGTAATCAAATAAACCAAAATAAACCGTTATTTCTTTATTGGTGGGAGTGGTATGAGAATTTGCCTTATCAGCATTGTCAACTCATCAATTTCTACCTCGCTTGGTTGCCAATTTATAGTTTCGTTGTTAAGATTAAAATTTACACTTTGTTGTTTCTTAAAACATCTTTACCATTGACTTTCACGACTACTACTTGTGTATATTGAAAATCAATTCTCAGATTGGCTGCTGCGGCGTTTCCGTGCTGACTTAACTCCTAAAATATCAATGAAAAATTTACTACTAATCATTTAATAACATATATCTTTGAATAAAAGTAACGATAGTTAATTCATTGAAGTTGAGAAATATTTTCACAGAAATAACCTTCATAAGCAGATAATTATCGTATGCTTTGCTTTATTTCTTTACTTATAATTTTGTAAGTATTGATAAATATTGAAGTAAGTGTATGTGAAGTACATTGCGAAAAAAAAGGGGCCGATTTTACTTGGCCGATTGAAATTCAAACTGCGTTTTCCATGTCTGGAAAGCGCGACCTAGGATGTATATTATATTTATATATAGCTTTCTCCTAATATATATAGCTTTCTCCTATACGTATTTTTACACAAAATTAGGCTTTTTATGAAATGACATACCATTTTTTTCCATATTCCTATTCTACGACTCAAATTATGCCTAAATATAAAATTTTGTAATTTTTGGCGAAAAATTTAAAAATTTATCTTGGCGCATTTATTTTCGGTTTGCGCCAAGAATAATTTACTTGGCGAAATACTTAATTTTAGTAACGTACTTACTTACTTTTTTTTATTGATGTACGAGAGGAAAAAAGGTCCATCGTTCATTCTTCCAAATAGTTTGCCGAATTTTTTTCAGTTTGAGCCAAGAATAATTCACTTGGCGAACTTCTTAATGTATGGCAACTTATTTTCCTTTCCCTTCCATTGTGCAGGACCAGTAAAAAAGTCACATCGTCCCTACTTTCAAATAATTTTAACAAAGTGCATAAACTACATTTCGTTATTATCGCTTTCAACAAATATGCCAACTTTCAGAACGCGCCAATATATAAATTCACGTATATCTTGGGAAATTTTGAATAAAAAGCTCTAATTTTTTACAGGTATGCTTAGAAATACATCTACTTTAAGATGATTGTAAAAATTTTATAGGTTAGGATTCAAAATTGTTTTCGAAAAATTTATAAAATTTTTTTAATTATTTTATTTGGAATGAACCTAAATTGCGAACTGTGTAGGAAGGAATCAAATAAGTTTAATAAAAAAAGAGATATTAATAAATACATACCAAATTGAATTATCATTGAGGAGCTAAAATTTTGAGAGCTAATTTTTTAAAAACTACTAGTGGGATTTTTACAAAACTTGGGAGTTTGGCATATGAGTCGTAAAATCGAAATATAGAAAAAAAAACAATTATCGTGCCATTTCAGAAAAAGTCCAATTTTGTGTCAAAATAGCTACATTTGAACAATGCTATATATAAATCTAATTTGCGCTTTCAAGACATAAAAAACGCAATTTGAATTTCGTCTATCGGCTTAGTAGAACGAGAGATATAGAACTGTCCCCCCTTTTTTTCTTATTTTGCGCAGTATACATTTTACAGCAATTAATTTATAAAAACTCTTTTCATTAAGTAGCAAAAAACGATAAACAAGTTTATATTACATTATCAGAGAAAGTTTTATGAATATTTTACTGCGCACTTATAAAACTGATTCACGCAACAGATTTATTTCGGAACAAAATACACGAATATGAGCAAGGTGATTGCAATACCAAATATTTTAATTGCAGTTGGCTTGCATTATCCTCTCAGGAACTTTTTAATGTGGATAGAAAAAAAACGATGACATGTAATTATGTAATGAGATCGTATTGAATCTATTATCCATCTAACACAATGGCAGATGGCAATGTTTTATTGTTTCATCTCGTCTGGGGGTACAATACCCGCTAAGAAACAAACCTGCAAAACGTTTTTTTCTGAAAATAAATTACCTGTCTTGCCTCATATGGTGAGCTATTAAGCAAATTGTAAGATAAACACTGGTTTGAGCAAGGCGATTATGTGACCATGTCACGTTTTACGTCGATTTTCCAACCATGTTTTTTCGGTAGAAACATATGCTCAAGCAGTAATTGCTCACGTTTACAAAACTACAAAGTCTTTGATGAAAGAAAAAAATTCCCAGTTATTCTTGCATTTGCATACATACCTATATAATAAGGTATTGTCGCAGAAAGTAAATCCTGGTCTTCTGACTGCTATGCATCATCATATTACAATCCATTCTCTTTTAAAGTGCATTTTGAAATTCATGAACCACTTATTTCATTAATTCGCGAAAACAACACCGGATGGATAGATAACATTGCGAATATTCAATAAAAATACATGACTTAAAAAATAAGTAAAGAAAAATAAAAAATCTGAAAGTTTTCAAATTTTACATTATGCCCAAAGGTGCGTTTTTTAACGTTTAGTGTGTTATCTTTATTAAATATCATGTTCTTCGCACTTAAACCATAAAATTAATTTATAAAAATCAAACGTATATGTAAACATCAAAATAAGTTTTAAATAGCATATCTTTAGAATTTTCGATACACATTCTCGAGCGCTGGAGATAATTTTTTTTCCGTGCAGTCTTTCCATTGCTGGCTTTGAAATAGATGAGTTTGTTCATCAAAAATTCGTTAAAATTTTACAAAATATGAAATAACTAATAAAATTTCAGATGCCCATATTCTAGTGGAAACGTACGTTATTCAAAATTGGATGGCTCTAATTTATAACAATGGGGGAAACATACATACATTACTGCAGATTCTTCATTATTTAATTTCTTTAAATATAATACAATGCGATAATATTTGGTGGCAGCAATTTGAAAAGTGAACCGATATATATAGTGAACCAACGCAAAATGCCAAAACGAAATTAATAGTCCTTCTGGGCAAATTGTTCCTTTAGATTAATAAAGTGAAAAATACTTTCAGCATTCTCATCATTCTTCATATTTATAGCAGACACTTATAACTGTACAAGATATAAACAAAAGAGTAGTATTTTAAAGGCAGCATTTTGGAGACAGTCTTTGACAGATATCTGCTATATGAAACATTGTAACATTTTTATAATAATATCTTTATTTTATAACATAAAATAAATTATAACATTATATGAAAGCGAATGACTCTTTCACTTTGTACCTTGAAGTGTATCCTCACTTCTATCTTGAATCATTTTCTTCTAACATATATACCCAACCCCAAATCGGATTGACCACCTTCTGGAAGAAACTTTTGTGTGTGACAAATAAGAAAGCCATCCTTCGATACGGAATTTTGCGTCCATAACTGTTGAAGGGTCAGACTAACATACATGGGTCAGTAAACAACATAGGTCATAGCACGAAATGCGTGTAAACTGCACATCCATCGCCTCGTCCACTTGGTTAGTTGGGACTGGCTAAGATCGAAGAATAAAATTTGTTCAGAGATCATTCTGAACTCCTTAAAATGAAATGGTGTATAAGATGACATGATTCACTAATTGTTTATTACAGCCTGTACTTTTACGATAAGTATTATTGTATAACTCCTAGAAAGGGTTTCTAGATTTCCCAAAATTCTTTCTGAAGTAGCTTATGTTTCCAATGAATAGTAAACGAAATTACTTGCTGTACATAATTCAGAACCATAGTGTGGGTATATGTATTTCCTGCCCTGTACGTTTCGCAATTTTCCTTGTCTTTTCTGAACCCATTTCTTTACTTTATTAAAAACTTCATATTTAAATTTCATTTTATTCTATATTTTCCAGAGTTTCCTGAGTATTGGTTACGGTCGGGGCAAAAGACCTTGAATGCTGCTCTGCGTTTGCGGAAGATCGAAAACAGAGCCAAAAATGTGATAATGTTCCTTGGAGATGGCATGGGAATTACGACCATAACAGCTATGAGGATTTACAAAGGACAAAAGCATAACAGAACTGGTGAAGATGAACTTCTGGTTTTTGATGAATTTCCTTTTGTATCCCTGTCAAAAGTAAGCAGTACGCACATTTCTTTCTTATACCATAATAAACTTAATATAGTTCACAAACGTCTTAATCTATATTAGGTTTATGCAAGGATGGTATGTTATTTACGTAGCCAAAGATGTAAAAATGGTATAATTAAAAATAATGAACCAGGCGATAAAAACATAAAGCCTGATTTAATCTACTTGTAAATAACATTAATTTGTAAATAACATTGCACGATCACAACGCTCAAGGAATAATAACTGGCAATCAAGCAAAGGAAAGCTGTTTCAGACCATCTCTCGCTATTTTATGGATATTGGATGGCGTATCATCAAAATACCATTCTTGAAATAGTTCTTATATTTTGGGATGTAGAAAATTATCAGGCAGATGTAATACGGAAAATGTAACAAATTGTAAATGTGTTTTTGTTTGGGCTGAAAACTTTTAAAGATGATAGCCTTATGACAAGAAACAATTTGGAAAGAAGACACCAGCTTCACACTTTTCTGTGTTCTGGCTCGTATGTTGTATTGCGTTGAATAGACACATAAAGTCACATGATATGTGTGATTGAAACGCATGTAAACAAATGCATTTTAGCTGATTTAAATAAAGTTAATTTTGAATTTTTTTATGTATAATTATTTGCTGGCTTAGATAACATAAGCACTGTTTTGATCCTCGCTTTGATTTGCTGTAATTTTTGATTTTCGAATATTCTGCTATCCTTCGTTCTACGTTATTTGTGATTTTCGAAGGTTTTGTCGATTTTCGTTCGACAACGAGCCTTTTCATTTAAATACGATAAGGTATCCTATATATCCTAGCCTGTAGTGTCGTTAATAAGGGTAACTGAGCTTATTTCAATGACAGCAGTTATACCACCTGACAAATTAACACAATATGTGTTCTATTAGATAGCACTCTAAAATGAGCTGATCAATCAAAACATTGTGATTCTTAGGTTGCGAGAATGCATTCGGCGAGAAGACGTAGGTGGCACGTCATAAGATGCGAATGTTATTTATCTGCTGCCGGGTATGCGGAGGCATTCTTTTATCGAACCTTGTACGTTTAATGGGAAGTGCTACAGACAGAATGACTTTAATGAAGACCGGACTGTGATCACCTGAAAGCCTAGTATGAGTATCTCCGAAATAGAACTGTTTCTAGAGTGTTCGTGAGCTGCTGTTATTAACACTAATAAAAGAGGACTAAGGACACTAAAGAAGAACGGTGGAACTGCTAGTAGCAAAAGCAAATAGAAGACTGTTGCCGGTGGCTCGTTTGACAATGGAATGCAATGATGGTTCAAGTATAAGTACACCAAGAGTCTACAGCTCATCGAATTTTTATAGATGTAGGATTCCACAGAAGACTCCTCTTACATTTACCTTTGTAAACTTTGCATATCGACTTCTATGACCATAGTAAGCTTGTGAATACCGTGATTTGACAATGCAACAATGGAACGAATAGTTGATCGCCACATGTACCGTTTCATTTACCTTTGTAAACTTTGCATATCGACCTCTGTGACCATAGTGAGCTTGGTCGTGACTCGACAATGCAACAATGGAACGAATAGTTGATCGCCACATGTACCGTTTCATGTAAATAGACCGGTGGTGGACGTGCTTTGTTTTGCTGGACCTTCTCATGGCTGTTTCCTTGGACCAATGTTTGTTGTAGGATACACCATGAAAGTTGTGGATTATGTGAAAATTATTGTTAACTAGTAACACCTTTTCATGTTTCGTTAAGTTCTCCAACAGAAACAGATTCAGCAAGATAAGGATCACAAAGCTAGAATTATGTTACAGTGTTTTGAGGAATATGCTGATGAATTTCTGTCTCTTTATGCGTTGATATTAAACCTACTGAGCGCATATCGTGAATTTCAAGACGCACTGAGTCGGATCTCACCAATCACTTTCTCATTATCTATGGAAACTGCGTGATTTCTGCTTGCAAATCTAATCTATCCTTTCTACAGACACTTATCAAAACTTGTGAAATCTATTCATGAGGGGCTACAGCAGTTTTGCGTGCCAGAAGTGGAAGAATGCGGTGTTACGTTTTGCATCATAAAGTTTCGACTGATCAGTGAAGTTTCACAGAGATATAATCTTCATATTAGAGGTTTATAATGAAATCTTTCATTTCCACCTCTTAAAGAATAGACAACAGCGTTGTTTTTTGTCTTATAGAATCAGGCGCGTCTTCAAATTGTGGCGCTGTGATAACTAGAATAAATTTTTTTATGTAATTTATTTAAGAATGAACTAGATGCAGAAATATTTAAAAGTTACAACCTTTTTTTTATTTTATTACACATTATTGAAGTGATTAAATTTTGTTAATATTGTTACGAAAAATTCGGCGGTTGCGCCTGTATGTAAGCTTTCCGGCATAGCACTAGGGTTGCCATAAAATAGTGTATGGTAGGGTTGCCAGATTGGCGACTTTATTGCCCATTTGGCGACCAAATTGGCGATATCCCATGGTCCAATCGGGAAGCTTCTAGAATAACTTCCTGTCGAGATATTTCTCGAAACGTGTGGAACTTAAAGAAAAGCTATATAAACCCTTGCGTTTCTGAGAGCAGTTGTTGCGAGAATTGTGAAGTATTGCGAGCAGTGTGATTAGTAGTGAGAATAGCTGCTACGCGAGTGTTTTGGTGAACGGAAAGCGATCGAGATAGTGCTTTGCCGTGAAGCTAACTTTACAGTATAGCTTGACAGTGTATTGGTGATTGTTCCACGGTGTTTATTAGAAGTTTAGTGTTGCCGTGAAGCTACCTTTACAGTTACAGCCTGAAGCTGTGTTGCTGATTGTTTCAGCGTATTTATTGTAGATTTTCGACGCTTTTAAAGGTAATTTTGGAACTGTGCTGTAAATAGTGATTCCTGTAAATAAATTGTGCTTTTTATTGTTCTACATCGTGTTTTCATCGGATACTCTCAAATCTACGAACCCGTAAAACGCAACAATATATTTTATTTGAAAATTTATACATAAATTGATAATTTTTTTAATTCAAGAATTTGTATTGTGTTAAAAACTCATAAGCTCTTACATTAGCGTTTGTATTGACTTAGAGTTTTTAATCATTAATTCTGTTACTTACTTATTTAATATAACATTCGATTTAAAATATTTAAAATGTATGTAGAGAACACATGTCTTTTTGTATTTTTTAGTATGGGTTTTAAGCTGTTATTAAAACTGAAGTCTCTCAAACAATTAACCATAAGGGGTAGGATTTACATTTGCTGTTGTTTCTGACAATCTTGGATTCCATAGTTTACAGCATTTTCAGAGTTCTATTCGTTGGTTAATTACCGTCTTCTTAAATCCTAAATTAAGGAAAAAACATTTGGTATTTGCAGGATGTTTTCTTTTACTGTTTCAGAAACTCAGCCGGCAAAAATGGCAAAGCCATTCATTTTTATTATAAAAGCATAGAAAATTAATGATTTAGTTAATTTTATAGGAAACACTACTATGATTCTAATCTATTCTCTGTAATTTTAATAATTTCTTGCTCAGATTTTTTATGCCAGACATCGTCTGCCCTCCGCTTTTCTAATAAAAACTCAGAATTGGGAAGTAGCCTTTTAATGTGTTTAGTCAAACAATAATAACAAAAATACTGAGTTGACTGTAATGTATGGCAAAACATAATGATTTTATTACATTTAAAATTTTCCAGTCTAGTCATTGAATCCCTTCATCCCTTCTTAGAGATAACCCGCCAGAAACCAAATAGTTAAAGTCGTTCCAGGTGTTTGTTAGAAATGCGTTAGTAATATGGATACCACTGCAATTCTTTTTCTAGCTCTTGAATTTGTTTGGCTGCTTGAGGTTTTTGTGGTCCTCCTCATGCGTAACGTTAATTTCGTATTTAGCCAATTTATGTTAGAAAATCTTGTATGAAGAAATCCCTAGGCAAGTATCATTAATGTAATCTGAACTTTTAATTTATTCAGCCTCTTCTTAACATGTGCAACTGATTTCAGCTTAAGAAACAAAAGTTCGTTTAAATGTGCATCTGGAACTCATGACTTTAGATTAATACAAACACATGTATCTAATTTATTGATGATAAAAAAATTCTATGTACATGGAAATCTGTCATATGCTTTATATAAAATCCCTGACTTATTTACTTAGTGTTTTTTTAAATGAAAAATATCATCTAATCGTAACTTTTTCATGGCGATTTTTACAAAATTGTTTTAAGCACGACATTTCAATGTATTCTTTGTGTACTATGTTTCAGACTTACGGAGTTGACAGACAGACATCAGACTCTGCCAATACGGCTACAGCGTATTTGTGTGGTGTAAAAGCCAACTATGGCACAATAGGTGTAGACGGTCGGGTGCAATACGAGAATTGCTCATCATCTTTAGACAAAACTAGTCATGTTTCATCCATTCTACAGTGGGCGCAAGAAGAAGGTAAGTTGTTTTCATGACATTCAGATACACTGTAAAAACATTTTATTTTCAGGTGACTTTGCAATCGATTTGCTATCTAAGTGTTATGCTTTTGCAAACATCAATAATACAGATGAAGTCAGATTGTTAAATTCTGCGAGGAAAAGTAAAAAACGTTAAGCTTAATACTCTTTACTGCACAAATTCGGCGACCCAAATATGTAGCTTGAATACAGAAGTACGGGAAGCAGATGGAGCTACGATTGTCAGCAGTAGATTTCTGATGTGCGAAAGAGAGCTATTGATACCAGCTTCAGTTGCCACCATTGAAGATTGTTGTGGTAAAGTATGGGTCTCGTCGAACTCATTTGATATCGTAACGGATGAGCTTAGTCTGTTTAATGACCGTAGCAAATGGCCATTTGCTCCTTGAGTGGTCAGGCTCGGAAAAGTTCCGAGGTATATAAGTCGAGAAAAATTTTACTTGACAAACATTAAAAGAAATTTGAAATATTGATCTGACCAGTGCTGAAGAAGACAAGCTGTTGAGTCTACTACAAGAATTTTGTGACATTTTCGACTTTAACAGGATTTAATAAGGTAGCCAAAAAGGACATCTGTCCGTTACCTCGTATCGATGATGCTTCGGACAGCCTGCCTGGTGAAGTTTTCTTTATAATGAATCTAAAGTCAGGATACTAGGTTGGTTGTAAAGAAAAAGACAAGACAGCCTTCGTGACGCCAGATGGTCTTTATGAATTTAAATTCATGCCCTTCAATTTATGCAATGCCCCAGCGATATTCGAACGGATGGTGGACACGATACTAAAATGCCTCAAATGGAATATTTTTCTTTGCTATCTAGACTACATAACTGTGTATGCATCTAATTTCAAAGAACACCAGATGCATTTAAGGAAAGTTCTAAATGTATTCAAAGAGCAGGGCTGAAAGAAATGTTCATCCGGAAAAAAAAGATGACGATACTCGGACACCTAGTCGATCAGCATGGGATCTACTATCCACAAAAGATAGAGGCTGTAACAAATATCCCTGTTTCAGAAAATAAAGTCGATGTCCGAGGTTTTCTGGCCTTTTGCTACCGATGATTTATCAGAAACATGTCTGATATCGCAAAACTTCTGTATGACTTGCTGAAGAAAGATGCAAAATTTTCTTGGAACACGTTACAGAGGAATCTTTTGCAACACTCAAAAAGTTACTGACCAATGGTACTGAATTAGGATATTTTATTGCAGATGACAAAACGAGGATACCTTCGGACGCTAGCGGTATTGTATCGGTGTAGTACTGGCTCAGATCCACAATGCCAAAGAGAGACTAATAGCCTATGCATTCGGATTCCTTACTGCAACGGAAAGGGAATGCCTTGCCGTCATTTGGACGATCAGTAAATTCAGGCCATATCTCCATGGAAAACCCTTAACGGCAGTCACAGATCATTACGTTTTGTGTTGGCTTGTCAATGTTAAGGATCCATTTGGAAGACTTGCACGGAAGTGGGCTCTCAGGCTTCAGGAATACGACAATAATATCATCTACAAGAGCAGTTGCAGACACTCCAATGCAGAATCACTGCCAAGGAAGCCTCTTGTCGAAACAATAATTGACAGCAATGATGGCATCCCTCTCCTCGCAACCATCGCAAATTACGAAAAAGAGTAGCAAAAGGATAAATAATTGAAGTCCATCATCAGAACTCTCAAAAGAGATTATGCGTACCGAAATTATCATGTAAGAAATGGTATACTGTACAAAAGCAGCTGTAAATCTATTGAACAGCAATAGATCTTCCTAGTGCAAAGATAACTTCGTAACGGTGTTCTAAGAAGTCTTCATGATGCTCCAACCGTCGGTCATCCCAGTTTTGCCAAAACGTACGACCGAATAAGGAGGAAGTACTGTTGTCCAGGGCTGTATGGAAGTACACGACGGTATGTATCACACTGTCGAGAATTCCTAAAGCACGACTGCAACTTCTACCAGAACAGCTTGATCCGATAAACCGCTTGACATACAGTTGTATGATCTGACTCTCTTAGCTATCATTAAAGTGAACTGGATCTTACATAGGAAACCTGTCGACTTCTCTCACAGGCCTGAATAATACTAGCAAAGAAAAAGGTTAAAATAAACCCTTTATTATTCGTCAAACTCTTAATACAAATGCGCGTACTTCATGCTTACAATAACACCGACGACTTGCGATGAAACTTAAGAATAATTTCATAATAAATTCATATATAAACATGTAGTGCTGGACTAACAATTTAAATTTCACTAGGCTGACTCAGCAACCTACCCGACGATATACTTATCAAATGGCCAAAAAGGCGTATCAGCAACTCAGCATAACAACAATGACCAAAAAGGCGTATCAACAATTCAGCATAACAGCAAGTAATATGTACTGGCTAGCGAAATCACGCTGTGAATAAACAATTCGTTTCGTCTGAATTTATACTCACTTCACTTAACTTTAAATTTGCATCCTGGCGAGGAAATGCGAGGGAAAAATACAAGGTTCAGGAAAGGTACAAAATTTTAAAAAAATGTGTTGTGAAAACTAAGAGAAATCCTGTACCGTTTGCCAAAATTACAATAGATCTAATTGGACGCTTTCCTGTTACTCGTAATTGAAACCGATGGATTATTGTTTGCGCAGATTACTTAACCAGACTTCAGTCACAAAGGTAGTACCAACTGCTGAGGCACCAAAATCGTCAAATTTATAATTGGAAGAAATCGTATTGAAGCACCGTGCCCCCAAGGAAATGATAAGTGATCGAGGACGCTACCTCTTATCCAGTATTGTTAAAGGTATCAATCAATTATGCCAGATATCTCCTCTTCTGAGAACCACTTACCATCCACAGATTAATGGTTTAACAGAAAGATTACATAGACACTGCCAGACATGTTGTCTATGTACATAGAAGCTAAACAGATAGCAAAACTCCAATCATCAAGGAATCCAAATCATTTGGTAAGCCACAGACAGGCGCCAATACGACAAGAGGCATCGACCTGTCAGCTAAAATATCGATGACTTAGTATGGGTCATCACTCCAGTACGAAAGGAATTATTTGAAAAGCTCTTTAAACGCTACTTTTGACCGTACCGAATAACACGACAATTATCTGACGTGATGTATGAAGTAAAAGGTAAGAAACAAAATAGGAGACGACCGAGTTCTGAGATTAAAACCATAGCTTGGGCCAAAAGGATAATTAAACGATGGACGAAAGCCCAATATTTCCAAAAGACATGTTGCAAAAAGCCAGACCGGATCGCAGCAGGACGCTGCTTTTTCCTAAGAACAGGGAAACATAGCGAAAATTGCCGAGCACGTAGTGGCTTTCTCAGTAAGATGTCAGATTCCGAAACGGAAGATCTCGACTTCGAAGCCTATTGAAGGCAAATCGCCTAAAAGTTGAATTTGTTTAAATTTCCGTTCTGTTAATTTATTTCCTTCATGTTCCATCTATTCGAGAATGTTCTCCGTTTTCTAGAACCTTCCAAGTCTGGAATGTTTCAGCTCATTCATTATGTGTATAAAAGCTGTTACTCGCTCAGTTCGAATAATAAAGTCCTGAGTTGAGTTTTGAGTACATTCCTCTTCATCTGTCTTAATACGATCATTTCATTTAAGCGACAATATGTTAAGAATAATTATTAAAAAGTGAAATAGAATCATTGTGTCTCAAAATCGTGAGCATCATTTAAATGTGTTGTTAATCAAAACAGTTAGAAATCATTGGTTTGGATAAAGATTTACAAGAAGACAGAACTCTGAAAGCTTGCTAAGAATTAATGACTTGATATGAAAAGGACAGGGTGGAAAACGAATTGTAACTTCATATAATTCATACTTCTTTTAAAATGTTCTGAGACTTCTTTTCCCTTATTTTTACAGGAAAATGGACAGGTGTGGTGACGACTACTCGCGTTACGCATGCTACTCCGGCTGGGGCGTACGCACACACTGCTTCTCGAGATTGGGAATCGGCTACACCAAACCCTCAGTGCAAGGATATTGCTGATCAGCTAGTAAACGAACTACCCGGAAAGGACATACGAGTAAGTTGGTATTAGTCATTTCTTTTTTCATCGACTAATGGAAGATCGTTTAGGAAAGCAAAAACCTTTCCTAAACTATCATTTAAGAAGAATAAAACCTAAAATTCGTTTAGGAAAAGAAAAGCTTAAACTCCTGTATATTGAATAAAGTAATTAAGTGCATGCAGGGCTTAATTTCTAAAGTTAAAAATGTGGAAACCCTATGGAAGGTTGTCAGAAAAGACTAAATAAATAAATAACATAATAAATAGTTAATAAAATAATAAAATATAAACATGTAAATAAAGATTAATCAGTTGAATTAAATTAGTGATAAAAGAATAGTTATCATTATATGATAATAGTTAAATAATCACATACCGAATCTAATCTTTTTTGGGACTTCGGCTATAATTGCAGTTTTACTCACAAATTAAATATGGGACCCGCTAAATTTAAGCCCCGAGTACATAATGCACTCTTTCAAGGGCTGGTAAAACACAAATTATTCTTTTACCAACACAATGTAAGGAGTTTAAAGCATCCCTGATGAGAGCGAAGAGAAAGCTAGAAACAGTATAAGAAAACAAACATTTTAAAGAAGAAATCTAGATCCAGAAACAAAGCAAGAAGAATCAGACACTTTGTAATGTAGAATCCCTTGCGGATATAATTAGAATGGGCGATGGGAGGAAAATACCTTCGGTTTCATCCTAAGCTGAGAACAAACGTAAGTTTCCATCAGAGTTATCACTTTCGTTCCCTATACTTGATTGCTGTGGTCCAGAAGTTCCGCGGGTACTTTTTTCAAGGGAAATCTGTAGTTTAGGACAAGTTTGTGTTTCAACGAAAGTTGATTTCAGAAGAATTCAGACTCATGAATGGAAGTATGAATTTCTGAATCTTGCTTATTAGTGACATAACATGTCATGAGATCAAAAGAATTTTCTGCCGAAATTGTGGTTCAGTTTCTTAAAAGGGATTCTTGTATAAGGTCCCAGTGCATTACTGCTAGAATTATGACTCATGTAAAAAATTGAAAAATACCAGAGCCCGATTCCAGTGGACTTCGGCTGAGTTTAAGCACTGAGTGTAGAGAATATTCAAAAGGATTGATTAAAGGTTTTTAGTACCTTAAATACTGATCATGGATATGTACTTCCATATTACGAAAATTTTCTAATAAACTACTTGAAAGCTGTTTCAACATGCAGGTAAGAGGATTTTGTAAAAATAAAATTTTGCTAGTTTTCTCGTGGCTGCTATCTATCTAATGTGACGCATGTGAAATTAACGAGAGTTTCTGATCGCGTAAATAAATGTCAATGCTGAACATCATCTCTCCAAAAGAACCTGGAATTATGGACAATTTTCTTAAACAGATCTCATTGTAACGTATTTCGGAAGAGTCTGGATAGAGAGAAAATTAAAATGGTAAACTATTCCTCGTGCATTCATAAATTAAATATGAAAACAATCCGTATTTTTATGTCAAAATTAGTAAAAAATTTATGGATGTATTCCAGAAGGAATTAACTGGCTTAAATTATTTTCCTAAACATATTACTAACGCAAATATAGAAATACGAGTAAACACAAAACTCCCTTCGCACCTTCGCTACCTAAGTTTTAATAGTTATTAAAAAGTGAAATAGAATCACTGTGTCTCAAAATCGTGGGCATCATTTAAATGTGTTGTTAATCAAAACAGAAATCATTGGTTTGGATAAAGATTTAAAAGAAGACAGAACTTTGAAAGCTTGCTAAGAATTACTGACTTGATATGAAAAGGACAGGGTGGAAGGATATTCCTGAATTAGGAGTAAACACAAAAACTCCCTTCGCACCTTTTCCAGTGAATTATTTTCCTCGCTGAAATGGCATTCTCTAAAGCTAAACAATAGCAATAGAAATAATACGTCGTACAGCTCGTCTCTTCCCGATCACCTGAGCTACCAGATAACTTCTGACCTTTAGACTGCACATGCTCAAGGGCAAGTTTCGAGGGCGTGAATTCTTTATATCAACTAAATCTTCAGCTGTCTTTCACGTGCGTTCGCACATGGAAGTTTTATTATCATTTAGTCACAACGTTCGCGTCATGTTTACATATTAAAATAACTCCTCCCAAGAAAGTCGCCCATTACAACATACGTCTTTCAACAAAGTACAAGGTCATACCCCCAGGGGCAAGTTCCCAGCCCAAGTTATAAGTTTCCTTCCGTCAGGGAGGCAATCCGGCCGACATGGATTGCAGTGGATCGGCTGTCCCGTTGATGGTGTTAAGAACGTTAAGTTACTAAATATATGACAAAGCTGAATTGTTAAAAGGAATGCATTTTTGCCTTTCTCGAAGGCAGACATAATTGAATTTGATTGTGCAAAAGCGTATGGTAAAATCTAAGTGCTCCTTATATGTACCAAATGTGTGTATTTGCTTATCTATGGGTTACAAATTCAACGAAACCAAAAAGTACAGGCTTCATAAAATGTCATTAATGGGCGAGTATCACATAAATGCCAGATTTCTGTCATGTAGTCATTACGTTTTCCAATAAATTTCTTGGAAGACTTGTGCATAATATGATTTAGTACTCTAACTGTTCGAGATCGTAGCCTTAGTCCTAGCTTGATCTTGGCTAGATCGTAGCCTTAGTCCTAGTTTGGGGAATTCCAGGTATAATTTTCATGAAGCGTATGGTATATCAGCTTTCCATCTTTCTTCGGGGAGGCATATATAAGTCGTGTCTTCTGGCACATTTAAAACATCTTGGACTATTGTGATTGTTCTATAGCAATAATTTATTATGAAGATTTTCTTACCCGCTTTATTCTTCGGTACCTGTAGAAAATACACCAGAAGTCCATCAATGTAGTCGTTCATTTTCGACTTGAGTAACCTTACGTTTTCAGTCGAGGTACCAAGGTTCCTTGTTAATTCCTGTGATTCTTGCTCTATGAAATGAGCATCTAAAAAACAAAGTATGACTTTGATTGCATTTTCTTTTCTCGGTTTGAAGGTATTTTAATGAATATTTTTATTTAATATACAGTTCATAGCCATTACTCTAGACGTCGTAGTTTTGAAAATGATCTTAATGTTCTCCGAGTGGAAAGTCTCTAATCCTCAGAGGGTTACGGATGTAAAACTTCGTATCAAAGGACGCCTTTTTTACCTATTACACATAAAAATTTCTGCGAAAAGTAGTCGATGCATAAAGTAAAAGCGTCACTTTGGAATTACATTCAAGAAAATACCGCTTATTCATAACATTATGAGGAACTTTGAAATTTCAGGGCCAAAGAGCAACGCTCGTAGGAATAAATTAATTGATATCTTATTTACTGAATAATCCTTGTAGTAAACCTGTTTACACTTGCAGATCCCGGAACTTACTTTTCTGTGAGATTTCGGGGTTAGGCGAGCTGGTTTTGTACCTTCTGGCCGTCTTGCTTGGTTTTATCCAACCTTCATCAATAGTTTTAGGACTGCTTGGTTTCATTCAACTATTCACGTGGTCAGAGGTTTCCGCGTGATCATCACTGTTCCATGGCATCTTCAATTTTCTAGCCTGGATTTCTGAGTTTTACTACGCCAGATGTGTCATTCGGTTTCCTCGTAACTGATCCTAAGATTGCATAAAATTAGTCCACAGTCATATCGCTTGTTTTCAAATATTTCATGCACTCGTTTAGTCGTTTGCTCACTTGCGGCTCGATGAAGCACGGCGAAATTTCAGGTTTCGTAATGTTCACTTTTTCACATTTCGTAATTTCTTTTTACGTCATTTCGCTGTGGCAGCATCAGGTTCCATGTCCCTTCGATTATGTTTGACGAAGTCCTTCGGTGATTGCACTAAAACGTCTGTGTCACAAACATAAGTAAAGACATACAATAAGCCCAAGACATAGCAGAAAGCTGACGAGGCTGTTGTAAGCACTGCAGCGCAATTTGAGCTAAATCACCTTCACTGAACTCAGTGATAGCAATATCATAATCCACGAATATCATTGCTGATATTTGACCTTTACATTCATTTTCTTCTATGAGTTCATTTTCTGTTCCAAACCAATGCCTCTAGAATGTGTTAGTACAATAAAATTCTTTGAAATTCGTCATTCGCATTCTTCTGCATTCCCTCTTTGTGTTTTTTACATGTTTTTTTAATCCTTGTACACCAGAAAAATTTCAGGCATATCCAATGCCCTTACCTCTTCATTGGTAGAATCCTTTTAGTTGATATTAACAAAGATAAAGAACATCTTTTAACTTACTTTAAGCGTGGAAATGATATTCGGCGTATCAAACACTTTTTTCGTCTTTACAGTCTCAGGACGTCTACGAAAAAAAAATGTATGGATCATTAATCGAGACTTAGGAGGTATGTTCTTCTGAAGGAAGAGACTGCTGTTTTCTTATATTCCACTGTACAGTACATCATGTGTTGACTGGTGCATCTTCCAACAGGTTATACTTGGAGGAGGCATTAGACATTTTATACCATTCACTGAAAAGGATGCAAATGGTATGAATGGCTCCAGAATTGATTCGAGAAATCTTATCAACGAGTGGAAAGAAGATAAAACAACTAGAAATGCCAGTTGGAAGACTATATTTGACAAGAAGAACCTCCGGGACCTCAAGGCTGAAGAAGTGGACTATTTGTTAGGTTTGTAGGTTTTTTTAAGTTATTATTAAATTTCAAGTTAGAAATGACTAAGCATTTTCACTTTTTCATTTTTGTAGTTGTTACAATATATTACGTTAAGCTGCCAGGATATGAAATTTTTGCTAATGATATTTCATGTTTGTCTCATTATTATCTCTGAAGATTCATCATCTTCAACACCTTTTTTCTTTTGTTATTTTGTTTCTTCCGTAACTGAAACTACTGCCTTGAGAACTTCTAGTAAACTGCTTTAAATACATGCATAAAATAACAGATGGATTTCTAGAAATTAGCTACTTCTATTCCTACCCAACGATCGGTAGGTAAAGATCTGAGTGCATACCACAGCGTTTGGAATTTCTGTAAGTATAATCGCGCTGGGAACACTGTCTACAGAAATGCTGCGAAAGCTAACTTTATTTTTTGTAGCGCTGAATAATATCAGCACTCTATATCGACTACAGCAAACATTATTGACATTTTTTCTGCTACGAATATTATTCATCCTGAACGAGTTTAGATGAATTGTCATCTAAAATATTTTTCATCTGTATGACAACAATTATCTTGATAGTTCTACAGAGAGGAAAAAAAACTTCAATAACCAAATATAGCAATAGCTTACTCTGCACTTAGCAAGATTTCAGAATCTGTTATCTCCAGTAATTTTGCTTGTTGAGAAGAACATTATTATTTTCCAGTAATATGGATTTCAGCTAAAATATTCCATGTTCACCATTATACCAGCTCACGGAGAGGATTTCTTAAGGACTTCAAGAAAAATTGATTCCTGGTGTATTATTCCCGAACATTTATTTTTGAATTCGTTTGGTCCTATGCAAACTCAGAACACTATTTTCCCCAGATTACATCAGAAAATTCTTTAATTCCTATCAAACTGACAGGTAGTTTGTTTTTTTGCTTCAAAAGCGATTCCTCACTCGTCGGAAAACTCAAACGCGGTGTCCCACAAGCATCGCTTTTAGGCTCGATTTTATTTAACATTTCTGCGAATGACATATGTCACACTCTCAGCTTTACACTAGGATGACTCTACGATTCTTCTAATTAGTCTCACAAGCACTTTAAACTCTCATACATGGCCTAGAGATCTGGTTTAAAAATGGAAAACTGATGTTAACATAAGCAAATCTAAAGCCATACTGTTTGCGCGTCGAATAAACATCATAGCAGTTATTCATGTGCATGGTTCAGTTATCTTATCCGTTTAATCAGTCAAATATCTTAGTGTTATTCTCAACCAAGACTCAAATTGAAGCTGCATATTGCACTAAGGATCTCCAAATTTCTAGTGAATAAAATTGTATTTCATATCTTGATAGCTCAAAATTCCTTTAACTCTCTCTTGATAATGAGTTATTATAAGACTATATTATGCCCCATACTAAATTACGCCTGTTAGGTTTGACAACAATTTGCTCAATCTTCGCGATAATAAGATTGAGGAAATGCAGTCCAGGGTATTGTTGATTAATTATAACGTATTCCAAACATAACTTTCAGACAAATCACAGATAGTAGTTGGTTTTCAGGAGTCTGTACCTACACAAGGAGTTAAGGGGCAAACACATTCAAAGCTTCATAGCCAAAACTGCTAATAAATATTTCCAAAACATCGGAAAAGTAGGTTATTTTTACATTTCCGATTTTAAAGATGGAAAAAAATCTTAATAGCAGAATTCTTTAAGAAGTTTCCCTGTTTGGTTGGATATAATATGTTTTACTTTCTCCGATTTAATGTAATTTCATTCCTTTATTCCCCACCAGCAACCGAGCAGTAAAGTCGCTGAACACTGGTAGTTCGATCCGAGGTTCGAATCCACCGAACATGTTGGCTGTATGGGCGTTTTCACGGTTTTCCGCATGCGTAACGTGTATACGAGCCAGTTTCCCTTAGAAAGGCCTCCACGAAGATATCCCTCCTCTTAGGCAGATAGCCCTATTGTACTTTGCCATAATTAAATAAATCAAACCATTATTTTATTATTATTACTTAAATTATAATTCCTCTTAAGAATTTTAACACACTTAATCGATTTTCTCAAAAGTTTAGATTTTCCTTTCAACTACTCTGTATACCTGTGAATACCCGTTCTATCCTCTTCTTCCACATCCATGTTCCATACATTTTAAGCTTGCAAATATTGAGTTTGCGTTGTTCACTTATCGAAAATGTTACTGTTGCTCGTGTGGGTCAAATTCTCCTGCACATCTCACACAAAATTCTCCTGCACATCCTACCTAAGATTATTTTAGACTTCATTTGGAACATACGCGATCAAGGAGTATGAAATGCTTTACTTTGTTGCCAAACATTGCTATGGACAGTCTGTAAAATACACTGGGAATTTGATTCTCTATCTTGAAATCCAAATGCGTAATGCTCACCTAAGACGCCATCTCGCAACTTCTTTAGAACTTCATTGACTTGTTGTTTATGTCAAGTATCAACAATTCCTTGGCTGTATAAACGAATTATAAATTATCAATCAGTTGTGTCTCATATTTTGTGCAAATTCATGAATATGGAATCATAGCATGAAGCTTTCATTGTGGCACTTCTGAATCCTGGCTAAATGGAAAATAAACCACATAAATATTTTACATTTTTTACTGTAACACCATTTAGAAAATCCCTGTTTCACTCACAATTTTACACACACTAGCCGACGAATTAGAAACCCAAGATCAATATTTTATTGGACCACCTTTTGCACGGATAACTGCTCTAATTCGTTTGGGCATAGAGTCTACATACTTTTGGAGCGCATTTACGTCCATGGAATACCATGCATTGGCTATGCAGCTTTTTAGATCTTGTAACTTAGATGGAAGAGGAGAGTGCTGTCGGTTGCGTCTTTACACCATATCCCACATATTTTCTATGGGGTTAAGGTGCGGGCTATGCGGTGGCCAGGGAAGGTGGTGGAAGCCAGAATGATGTTCCGCGAACCAATTTTGAACACTTCTCGTACGCTGTATAGTTGCATTACCGTCCATGAAGTATCCGTCGCCATCAGAGAAAAAATGCACCATTGCAGGTGCACTTGATCTACCAGTATATCTATCTCATGGCTGTTTGTTTACTCTAAAGGAACACCAGGCGCTACTTCCATGACAGCAGAACATGCCCCATATCATGATACTCCCACCAGACGCTTGCTCAGTGGGAGTAAGTCAAGATGACTTCATGGGGTTCTCGCCAAATTCGACGCCTTCCATCAGTGCAAAATAATGTGTAGCGTGATTCATCCGACCACGTTACCCGCTTCCAATCCTTAGAAGTCTTCTTTCCTGATAACACTGCAAACGAATTCTTGCATGTCTGGCAAAAATGAGTGGTTTTCGTTACCATCAGTTCTGAGTCTTGTTTTGCTGACTGTCTTCCCGAATAATCGATTAACTATAATATACATCTTATTATTGAATTATGCTGTTTAAAAAAATGTCCAACTAAAATGCCTTAAATTCTTAAATCCACTTTAAGAAATGAATCAGATATGAAAAATGTTCAGAATGTAACTGGTTTCACCATGGCATCTTTTAGTAAAAGTATATAAAACTTTTATTTTTATATAGGCGCTACGCCAAGCTCTTATTAGCAAGTTATTCCTTAACTTACTGAAGAACAATTTTAAAAAGTATAATAATGGGCAAAATTTGCCTTGAAAAATTATACTCAAAATTGTATGATTATTAACGATTTCATCCGAAAGAAAGAAAAAAATTGCATTTTAACAGTTTCAGGCAGCGCATGAAATATAAATTATGTTAGATATTCAAAAGAAGAACTGAATCTTAAATTTTTTGCAACTGAGAGTTTGAAGTCCATCCTTCTTTATTTATTCACCTTTTCTTTTAACGAAAAGATAACTCTTAATTAGTATTATAAAAGTTAACTTGAAAACCTGCACTCAGAAACTTACGGGCATATCTATCTTTATCACGGTTGTATGTTATCCTCTCAAATTTTAATTACTTACATAAGAAAGTATCGCTTTCTCCCGTATGTGCTGTCATGGTGTAATTGCGAGCACTTCCAGCTGACGATTTTATGACCCTAGCTGTGATTCGAATCACAGCTAGGGCACAGCAGATTTTTCGCTTTTCCGGCTTGAAAGAAAAGCCTAAATCTCTATAATGATAATCTCAATATATTTTTACGATATAAACTGTTTATCCGGGTGCATGGCGTAATCTGACTATGAAAATGTTTTTTGATATTTTTGTTTTTATGTCCAATTTCTTTTCTTTCTTTATGTTCAAATTTAGGTATATTTTTACTATATGTTATCGTGAGACCAAAACTGTTATATTAGGGATGTATTCATAAAAGAATTTCTCATTTCTAAAGAGAAATCATATATTTTTTATAGATATTTATTTAATTTAAAAAATCTGATGTGTACACCACATGACTTACGGAATATTAAATTATACCCATTTTTTCCTGCCTTTCACTTAAACTTATTTTCTCGAACTTCAATAGAGATATATCTCTCATATAATTAATTCAGTTCTCAGTTCGCGACAAGGCAAAAATACATAAAAACTCAAAATATCTATATTAAAAATTGAAAAAAAGCATAAAATACCAAATACAGTTAAAACAAAAAGATTTTTTTTTTACAATTAAAATTACAGTTTCTACGCAAAAAGAAGCAATTCGACAGATTCTTTAGTGCACAAAAACTGAAAGTTTATTTTTTGTCTCACTCGAGAAAAAGGCTTTGAAGGCGTAGAAACTGACTTAATTTGTTGCGGACGCTATGTTGAGTAAATATATAGGATAATTTAATAACTTATATTACAATTTTAGAATCGATTAAGCATGATTTAATTCGCAATACTAAAAGAAGACCTTATCTTTGTTGCTGCGATGCTTAGTTTCTCTAGATTGGCAACAAATCCACTATTCTGTGAAGTTTCAAATGCAAACAAATATGGCTGCTATGTTAAACAAGAATTAGACTTAGCTGCTCTTAAACAACTTTTAAATTGTTGATAATTCTACAATTATTACTTGCAGGTTAATTAAAGGCATAATAACCTTAACCGGAAGGTAAGAACAACATAATTCAATCATTTTTAAAGCTAAAAAGTGCACAATTTGCACATATATATATATATACTTTTGTTATGGCCGATTGCAACCAAAATAGGAAGTGCACATCTACATGTTATAGCAGTCCTACGTACAAAATTTCAACGTTCTGAGGCTACTCGTTTTTGAGTTATGCGAGATATATACATACGTACGAATGTACGCACAGATGCCACAAAAAAATCTCTTCAGAATCCATTTTAAATCAGTTTTATAATTTGTTTTGGGGAAAAAAGAGTCCTTTATGCTGTCCTTACGTACAGATGCTACGCAAAAACATCGCTAAATTGCATTCGATAGCGGTCGAAATGGATATTTGTGTTGAAATATGGTACACGAAATTTTTTGCGATTACAATACTTCCCTTTTACTTCGTACAAGGAAGTAAAAAAATATCCGTTATGAACGTGTGTATTTAGCGTAAAATTTTATTTTTAGTGTATGTTGTCTTATGTTTTGTTTGATATGATTTTGTAAGTTATATCTTTACAAGCCTAGATATGATAAAAAAGATTTCTATATATGAGCTGAAAATAACTGCTTCTCCGTTTTACGCCATATCGGTTTACAAAAGTAATCAGAGGACTGCTGTAATTTTAGATATCGGGAGAAACCTCTATGATTATCTAATTATTTCTAACTTCGAATCTATGCTTAAAATTAACGATCTGGTTAGCAGCTCGATTGATTATAAATGACTGCCTTCTGTAAGTTTAATTCTTCTTTAAGTGTTTTTATCTGTGTACTTTTCGAACACAAACCTCAAGTTCAAGACTGATAACGTCGATTATGTGCAAATAAAATCGTCTCTTCTAACTGTCCTGCACTCGTTTTTTATCTCAAAACTTATCTTTTCCTTTTGCATTAATAATACATACGCAATAGTCGGTCTGTTTGTAAATATGTCTTAGTATCAATCAGTCATTGATGGATTTTCCATGTTGGTTGAATCCTCCAAATTAATAAATGCGTTTTTTATTTGCTTATCCCTGAAGGCAGCTGACTCACAGACTTGCACTTAAAATGTACTTTTTTCTTTAGTCTCTCAAATTTAAGACTGCTCACTTAAAAGGATCCATGTCATCAGACATTTGGTGAAAACCGGTGGCATCCCGAGATGGCGACTCAGACTATTCGAAGCTGGCATCCGTGCTTTTCAGCAAAATTATAAAAATAGATGGGCTAAGTAACGTACAGTCTTATTGAGTGAGTCCTCTAAATAAAAATTACGTGGAATAACTTTATTTCTTCCTTTCCCTTGAGTAATGAGTGACTCATATCGGAACAAAAGGGAACTGAGTAACGAAATAACAAACTGTTCAATACCGAAACTTCATCACTTCGGAATCTTCAATTTCTTATGTGATATCAATTATAATCTTTAATCTGTAATCAGTTCGAACTCATATACGTGATTACATTGTTTTCTGAGTATAACGAATGCGTTTTGCATGATTGGACAATTGTAAAATAATACTTTACATTACCGATAAGTATTGGCTGTTATTGAATAACGTGAACTGTTCCCTCTTCAAACTTTTTGTACTTTTTAATGTATGTGAAGCTGCAGCATGCTTCGTAGAAAACACGCGTAAAAACTGCTGGTCGCCCAAAGTGCAGCACTATGAAGGGAGCATTTAAACAGAATGAAACTTGCATCATGCGCATATCCCGATGAAATACGCAATGATTACGATTTCAGTGCACACGCATATCATGGGCGACTGCAGCTATCCTTACAATCCGTATATAAAGGGAGCGAAGATTGCCGTTTTAAATTACGTCAATTGTATGTGTGTGTGTGTTTTTTCCCCTGAGATTTTTTGCGTGTGTGCCTTGTAGAAAAAATGAGCATCATTCAAGCACGTTTCTGAGTTTGACAGAGGCAGAATCGTTGCATACAGAGATTCCTGATTATCCTTCTCGGAAATGGTCATTTTATCGCATGTAGCCAACCAGCAGTCACCAGTGTCGGTGGATGCAGGAGGGACAGCCTAACGAGCAGGTGCAATTGGAATTGTCTCCAGGGGAAGACAGGTATATTGTGTACATGGCACTGAATGGAGCAACACTGCCACATCTGCATTCATATGAAAATGAATGGTGTCTGTAAGAACACAATTATCGGAGTCTGCACGAACAGTTCGACGTCGTTTATAGTACAATAGATGGTCCGCTAAGCATCCATTGTTTCGCTTATTTTTAAATTTAAATGCATGCTGGTTTTAAATTTGGGGTTTGCTGTGCAATGATGCATTGAACGGTGGAGATAGACATTCGAATAGTATGATATTGTGTTGTTGAATGAATCACGCTTCTGCCTTCAGTACCATGATGATTGGTTTAGAGTTTGGAGACACCATGGAGAAAGGCTGCTCAAATGTTGTGTTATGCATCGTCATACTGGTTCTGCACTCGGTGTTATCGTTTGGGGTGGTAATGGATTCCATTTCAGCACTCCTTACTCCGCATTATCAGTATAGTTACTAACCAACACTATTACAGCCTGTTTTCTTTTCTTATCTTCAGAGCTTGTCTGCAGCCACATTTCAACAAGATAGTGCACCACTACAAGTTGCACGCATTGAATAAGCTTTCTTCTTAACCAACCATATTGCATTGGTACCCTGGCCTCCCCGTTCTCCAGATCTATCGTCTGTCGAACATGTCTGGTCAATTATTGGGCGGAAGCTGCGTGCTTCGAATGGCATGCTGCTTCCGGCGGAACACTGTAGAGTCGTTAGATTATTTTGAAGCAAGAGACAGGAAAAATGAGCAATGCCCTCGCCGGGACTCGAACCTGTACCTCTCGAATACGCTCCGAATGTGCTACCATTACACCACTAAGGCATGCTGGAAGTAGTAAAAAAATACCTACAACACCAGATAAATTTTGGCTACGTGTAGAGGCAGCTGTCATTCACTAACAACACATGCAAAGCCTCTTTCACTCAATGGCGCGGCGTGTAGCAGCTGTTATTAACAAGCAGGGAGGCAATACTAATTATTGGTCTCCTTTTCCTCATATCAAAGAAGAATGTATTTCAAATGAATTATAATTGATATTATGTGTAATCTCTGAAATAAATTCGACCTTGATATCGCTTATTCTTCTTCGCACTGCATTTTGGATGGCCGGCAGTGTATAATAATTAGTTTAAATTTCACAAAAGTTTGATCGCCTAATTATAAACAATTACTAAAGCATGAGAAAATCATATCGTTTAGCAGAGACAGCCAGTTAACTATCTGTTACAGTTTGTAAAAGATTAGCAAACATCATTTGAAAAAAATTAATTGACCAGGATTTTATTATTTTCAGTTGTAAAGAATACAGGTGTGAAGGAAAAATATAAAGGAATATAGTATTGACAGTGACTAGTTTAAATTGTCATGAAATTTAAGTATTCCTTTTTATTAATATACGATATACGATGGTACTAGCCGCATCTTATAACAAGACATCAAAGGTAAAAATGTTTACATAAAATTTTAACGTTTATATTATTTGTTTTCTGAGAATAATAAGAAGTAAATGATGAGCATTTAACTATTACTCCTAAGCAATGTGTGACACTAGGAAGCCAAAATAAATCCATTTGAACGGCATATAAATAATTTGTGCTTTTAAAGAACTTATCAACTCAAGTAATGATAACAAAGTAATATCCGAAGCTCAAAGGCTGTTAGATTCATCCATAATTCACACTAGAGCCTTTTTTGTTAAGTTTAATTATATGGTTTTCAATACTGTTAAAAATAATTTAAATAAATTATTGCAAATTAAGATCACTACACGTGATGAAATCGTCGGGTAACAAACGAACTTTAAAAGGCAATATTAAATTTGCAACAAAATGTTGACAAATGTTTAGGTGAGATGGAGAAGAAAAGATATAGCATCAGCACTTCAAAGAACTTTACACAGAAATGAATTTTAAAAAAAAATATATTGCAGAACTGGTAGTTGAACTATCGAAAGTTCCTTTATAACATCTTAGATATTATCTATCAATATTTTAAGTGCAATTAATTATGAAAATATTTCTGTTCAAAAAGTCTTGGAAATTTCTCACAGAATAATTCTGTTTGCAATATAAAAAAATGCTACCTAATTACATTTGATAACATTCATCAAAACACACATGTTTACTTCAGCGTTCCTAACAATCCTAAAAGCATAGATGGAATCTCTGTTATATGATGCTTGTCATAAATTGACTGTCACGTTATTTTGGAGAGTGAATTCTCTCTTTTGGTTCACGAAAACAGTTTTTTGAATTATCTTAAGAAATGGTTAATAGCTTACCAAAGGATGGGCTGCATTCGCAGCTCGATTTCAAAACGATTTTTCTGGAAGGTCTTGTTGTAAATATTAGGAGAGAAGCTTCGCTTGATGCTGAGGAAGAGTAGTTATTAGCAAATATACCAAGGCACATGGGTACCTGAAAATGGACAATAGTTATATAAAGAAATGGGTTTCCATCAGGAAAATCAGTATTATTAATTCCTGGTGGAGAGTAAAAGGGAAGATGCTTAATAGTTTACTACACAGAATGAACCTAACTACTTCTTCAATATGCTTCTTTTTCTAAAAGAATGATGCTTAGAATAATTTCTTTTTATTCTGTGAGAAGTACAATAATCTACATAGATCAATTTTAGAATTAACAGAATGCTATGAGATGGCTGACTGTAATCCTGCTATATCTGTGGTAATGGGATGTAAGCAAGGAATGAAAGCTATTGAAGAATTTTCTGTGATATATTGCCTGGCCTAAGAATTGAATGGTTATAGCAGCTATCGTTTCTAGTTCATTTTCCCTTAAATAAGTTGTAACTTCTTTTCGGTTAGGGAGTGTAATTATCGTACTGGTTTTTACTATTTTCAGTGGTCTGACGGATACACGTATGACATCACAGAGGGAGAAATCAGATGAGATTTCATGCAAGATTTGGGAATGTAGCGTGTTTATATAGGGTGTCGGGTAAATATTGCGACAAACTTCTGGGGGACGTAGGGTCCATCATAAGGATTAAGAACTGCATAGCGACCCATTCCTGGAAATGTCAGGGCTAAGTAGTAGCAGAAGTAGAAGAAGGAAAAGGAAACAAGAGAGTGATTAATTTTGAAACATTTATTGGACATGAATATAAATGGTGTACCGCAGCTTAAATGTTACAACAGATGCTCGAAGTTTGCACCATCAGACGTTAAACATGCCTGACACTGTGATACTTCTTTCCCAATTGAAGCAAACTCTAGTGATGGAACACAGAAATAACTTTATTTAATACTCAAAATGGCGACATCCGTACGCGGCTTTCGAGCCTGCGTTTAAAACATTGCCATTAAGATGCATATTAATGTTCGTCTATTTATATTGTACAAACGATTAGCAACAATATTTAAAACTGTTACAACACCGACGGACCATTAATTGCCGGACATGTTCAAACACACCGGGATTTTTTTTATTGTAGCTGCTTCACAGACGAGTCTTGCCACGAGATCCATTTCAAGCACAACAGGATCGTGACATACGACACTTTTGAAGGGTCCCCTCAGAAAGAAATCAAGGCTCGATAAATCCGGTGCGCTCAATTCATCGATGCGGCAATGATCTGTTCAAATTGCTACGACATCCAGTTCAAAACGAGAAGGCGCCCCATTATGTTGGAGCCCCATAATGCGCTTACATCTGGTGGAACATCGTCAAGCAATCCGGAAAGAACCTGCTCCAGAAAGATCAGATGATTCAAGACATTCAACTTGGATAGCAAAAGGTACGGCCCGACTAAGCAGTCGCTGACCAAACCCGCCCACACATGAATTCTGAAGCGTTGTTGCGCCTCGGGGTGCCGCACACTGTGGTTTTTTTTTTCTTTGAGCCCACAAATGCTGATTGTGGTGAATGAACACGCCATCCCTATTGAATGTGGCCTCATCCGTGAACAATACATAAGCTGGTAAATTAACATCATGGCACTTTCTTGTATAAACCACTGGGCGAAACGCGCACGTTCAGGATGGTCATCGCAGAGCAGTAACTGAACCTTTTGGAAACGAAAGGCTTAGAAGGACTCGGCGTCTTGAACGTGGGTAAAACGATAATACGGAATATTCTTGATTGAGAGGCAATGCCACGTATGCTGGTCCTTTGATTATTATACACCGTATCCAACACACATTCTTCCCTAACGACCGAACAAGTCGATCGTGGCCTACCCTCATTTGTCCTGCCGCTTCTTAATGACACGTAGTCGCACAAATTTTGATGCAGGCGTGCAAACAAACTCTGGTGTGGTTACGCTCAGCTATTCCATACACTAAGTGCATGTCTGCACTCTCTCCGTTCCTATATCGTTCCATGCTCTTCGTATGGTGCCTACCGCTCGAATGAGGCAATCCTCACTTTCCACTAGTACTTTCCTGTACATCAATCCCTGGCGGCGTAAAATGACGTTTCTGGGTATAGGTTCCTATGCAATCCTTAATCCTTATAATATGCCCTACCTCCGCCAGAAATTTGTCGCAACATTTACGGGGCACCCTGTAGAATAAATGATGAATGTGTCGAGGACTTTGATAAAGAAGAAAGGAAGTAAGTAATATTTTCAAAGGAAACGTTTGGGGATTATTCAAGATAATGCCGATCTTGTTTAATTGTAGCTTAGATCTCAAAATTGTAAATTAATAAAAATAATAAATAAATAAATAAAAACGTACACTAAAACAGCTGGGTCAGAGGGTGAGAAAGCTGCCAAATAAGGTGAGTATGGTAGGGCAGGAATCTGCTTCTCATTAAAAGAAACTCGAGTTTCTTTCCTCAAACGCTATCTGCTGAAAATGCGATACCGCGCAGAATGTTTGACAGATACGTACTGCGGAGTCCCAGATGATGTCGTTTAATGCATTTGTTGTATAATAGTATACTGATAGCATCTAACAGCTGAATTCATTTACTGTACCTTTCACGCATTTCTTTTCTTAGCATTACTTTTTCGCGAACAATTTTTAATAGATAAGTAGAAAAAAAAATTTAGAAACATGTATAATATCATCCATGTTCTAAGTTATTAACTGATACAAATTACGGAATTTTGTAGTATTTAATAATAAATATGTATTTGACGATTTAAGATATTATTTTATTAAAAGAATTTATTCTAGATGGAAGATGAATAATTTATGTACATGATAGGTAAAAATGCATAGTAAATTAATTTATAACAATCGTTTTCAAAATGTATTAATTATACTAAGATATTTTTTAAATCTGTTAATTGTACTAAGATTTTCTTTATATTGTTTGCCACTACAATAAGAGCTGTAATCATTACGCAAGTGACTATTACATAGCGGGATAAAAAATTTTCATAAACATGATCCCCCCTTTTTGTAAAAAAAGCTATTTTTTCTGAGAAATTGCTTGGAGCCCCAAAATAATTTTTGCATCTGTTTTTAAAATGTACCGACGCTGTGAGTATTTTAACATTTTTGAAGTACATAAAGATAATTTATCATTTACTGAAAAAAGTTATTTAGTTTTAACTTTTTATTTCAAAATAAGATTAATAAATTATTTTCTTGTTCAATAATGTATGAAGATCATATATGTGAAGAAATTAATATGAAAAAGTTTTTTTCCTTTGTAAAATACACTTTTCTCCAATAAGAATTGTTCACTCTTCGGGCTAATGCATTCTTTTTCAACTAGCCTTAAAAAGTAATCCGACTATCTCGAAAGATTTAATGCAGATTCCTTCATACCAAGTATACAAATGATTAAATTTTCAAGGCCAGTGAGTGTTAACTTCGAGCATAGCCCGCGTTTCTACTGTACAACTAACAATTGTATAAAACAGGTAACAGTTTATCTTTTCTCGTTGAAGGCTTTGCAGTTCCCTGGAGACACAGCCAATAATGCCGTTACGACACTGTCGAAGATATTATATAGACGACTTGATAATCTCGTATTAGGTACGCTTGTAACAGGCTGGTCACACCGAGCAATAAGCCGTCAACTGCACCAAACGGTCACGACTGAGCAAAAGTGCTGGCAGCAGTGGTTGCTGCAAGGTACTTATTGGCGAAATCAACTGGAAGATGAAGATGCACGAATGCTAGGTAAGATCAGATTGTGCGAGAAGCCAGAACCGCCCCAGTGGCATCATTCTCAACGTGCTACGGCCTCTTTCATACCAATGGCACTTTCCATCATCTCGGTGCTTGGCTGAGTCGGGGTTATGCTCACATTGGCCTTTAATACGCCTTTAGCCCCATAACATCATGGCCGCTGAGTCATCTGGAGTAGTAGCGTCTTGGCTGCCAGCTACACAGGGACACAGCCATTACCACTGATATGAGGGAATGGGATGCTATCTCTTAAAAGAGAAGGTCGACTTTAGTCATTCTGCATACAACTTTAACACTCAACGATATACTGATGATCCCTTTGCGGCCGTTTACTTTACGTCCATAGTACGCCTTTACTGACCATAGCCTCGAGACATTTTCCAACAGCATAACGCTGTACCCCATATAGCTGGCATATCTCTGGACTGTCTTTGAGCTGTTGATACTTTGCTTTGGCAAGTAAGGTCCCCAGATCTTTCGATAATCGAATGTGTATAGGATATGGTAGGCTGTCAAATTCTAGCACGCGAAAATGTCACACATCTGGAGCAACAGAACGCAAGAGATGGATCCTCGTCCTGGGGCTGCCTTTCGAGGTGAACTATCCAAGCTCCTGAGATTGGCGAATGCCTGGTAGAATATATCGCAGGGTGAGACTGGGAATCTTTATCACTTCTTACCTGAATGCATCGCCGGCAGGGTGGGGTTTCACCAAGTACTGACTTGACTATTCAGTGTTCAATTTCTAGCCACTCATGTGCCTTATGATCCTGAATTTTTAATCATTTCAGTAGTGTATGAGCTTAATACATATTTAATTTTTTAATTTCAATAAAAACAGTCATTTTCTTCATGGTGCTTTCCCCCAAAATAGTGTACATTAATTCCTCCTTATTGAATGTATACTATTGTATTTCTAATAAGTAATTTAAGATGTTACATAAACATTTGTTTTCATTAATTAATCCTTATGATTTTCACTGCTTTTCACTGCTTTTCACTGCCTCGTTAAATGAGTAAATGTCACCTTGTAACTTTGCCTTCTTTGCTGGTATAAGTAGATGTCTCACAAGCATTGATTAACATACTGCAAAGCTTGTTCGTTTCTCTGTTTTTATTCAGTTATGTTTCTAAATATTTTGTGAAAAATTTAAATTGACTCAATGTTTTTGAGTTGCAGCCAACTGAATGATTTTAATTTTCAGGACTTTTTCATACTGATCACCTCCCCTATGTTGCCGACAGACCTGCGCTCAACAAAGAGTATCCATCATTGGCAGAAATGACAGAAGCTGCCATCAAAGTACTCAGCAAGAGCCCTAATGGTTTCTTTCTTCTAGTGGAAGGTAAGAAATAAGAGACTTCTGTCTTGATACTGCATTAGTGTTGGAACAATTGCAAAAAGTCAAATAAGACAATTCACTTTGAGTATTAAGGTAGCTATGTCAAGTCTGAGTGACAAGACCAAATAATGTGTTAAATTTTTCCAGAATAAAATGTTCATCTAGTAAATCAATGGTTATGCCTTTGCTACCTCTTACTGTAAGTGCTAAATTTTATTTACATGTGTTAATGTTATAAACCTTATTATTATGATATAATTTTATGGTTAGCATTCTGTGAATTGTTTTGATGTTAGTTTTGATATTGAGATGAGTGACAATTAAGGCATGAGTTACCTACATTAGTTAATATTCATTGTTACTTTAGTTATTATTTTCAGCGTTAGTATGGACATTAGCATCCTGGCTAATATGATTCAGAAAAAGAAAAAAAATAGCGAAGAAAAAAGAAAAGCGAGAAAAAAAGTGTGTGTCGGCACGGACGCACTCAGCTGATTAATATTTACATTTCCAAGAAATGCTTTAAAAAATGAGAGTAATCAAAAGCATTCTGAGAAAGGTCATTGAACAGCTAAAAAATTTTATTTCTGTCCGTGTGCTTAACGAGTAACATGAAGATTAGTGCATCGAAAACAAATTATTCCAGACATATCATTTGGGATTGAAATTAAGGGTTGAACATTGGACGGGACACAGGTGCATTAGTAGGTTATTTTAATTAAAAGCATTATTCAATTCATTGTGTAATATAGGGTTATAGGACTAAAGCAACATTACCAGATCAAGTGTAACCCTACAATAAGTGTGTGTATATAGTGTGTATGTGATAAAAAATTGGGGTCTGAATATAATTCTGTAACTGGATATTTTTTCAGTAATATATAGCCGTGGGCTTTCACAGATCATTTTAATTTAAGTGTTATTTATCAAATAATGACCAGAAAAAAGTAATGCAAATTTTTAAGCAGATAAGCTTTCCATAATTTAAGACATGTTTCCATCCACGTACAGGTTTGTACCTGACGTGTAAGGGCCTGCTGGACACTTGCCTTGGAAACCCACGAGCATAGGGGCCTCATGTTAATATGTGCATGTCAGTTGACTTGCCATTAATAAAAACATATTTAAATTTTCAATTAGTTCTGCTTAATATAAAACTGGAATTATATTTAACTCTTTTCAGATATTTCATATTATCGCCCATTTATATTTCATTTCTGTGAGTGGTTGTCGTAGAAACCCCAGCATACCAGTTTTCCCGTAATGCTATAGATGGTACTGATCTATTCTGAATCCAAAAAGGACAATTTGAAAATTTGATCTTAATTAAGCTAAAGAAGATGTAGAAAAAGAGGAGTACGTTACTGTAATAGATTAAGGAATATTAATAAATTTGCTTTATTCATCAATAGAGAGGCGTTGTAATGCTTTCCTATTATTGATTTATAAAATGTTTGGCTTGAATACTACAGAATAAAAGATTTAGTTTCATTTTTGTTATTACATAAATATGCGAGTCACTTGCGTTATAAGAATCATATGAGAAGTATTCATTTTAGTTTGAAACATTTCAGAAAACTTTGCTAGGGAAAACAAGGAACTTAAAAAGAAGAAGACTTCAGGACTATTACAAATTAAAATTGGGAAATTAAAGTTTACCTTATTAACTTACATACCTGTACACATGACGCCCCAAAATATGTGCACATTTTAACGGCTACTTAGTCGCTTAATTCATACTCTTTTTTTCAATTGTTTTGAAATAGAGGATGAAATTAAACTAAGCTTTGAACGAAGAAAATTTATCCTAAAATGCAAATGGGAGTTTGTAAACTCTGTTGCTGAAGTATGAATGTAGTTTAATTAAAAGTTTTTCATGAAACGTCACTCTTAATTATTTGACACAGAGATACGTTTGAAGCCGATAAATTGTTTAGAATGCCCACAAAAAATGTTTCGGAAGACCATAGACATCCATGAACCTTTCAACCTTACAGGACTAGAAAGGCTCATGGAAACATCATCAAGATTTGAGAAAATGTGTGTG
>KK112057.1:211242-225711 GCA_000611955.2 Stegodyphus mimosarum | reverse complement strand
AATTATAAAAAGAAAACTCTCCATATTACATCTCCAAGCAACGGAAAATCAATTTAAAAACATTATTGAAAAGATATTTTTCAGAAATTAAAAAAAAATTATATATATATACATTATTGCAATTAATAACATACATACATTATTGCAATTAATAAAAGATGTTAAAGCTATGTATTATAAATTTGAAACAGAATTGTTTGGTTTTTATCTGTTTTAAACTTGCCATTAAGTGAACTGTAACCTTTATATATAAATTAAAACACTAGTAATCATCATATTCTTGTAAATAGTCTAGTGAATTTTTAGACCTTTATATAATAAACACGTATGCATTATAAATTATGTCCCCGCTGTCAAATTCCCCCCTTTGCATTTGTCCCGTCACAATCCAGACGTACTCCATTTGATTGTCAACCGCTTAAGGATGTAATTCGTAGGTGTTGTTAGGTATAGTTCAACCGCTTCATCCGCAACCATAAGCAAACACGCATGCGAAACATGCGAACCAAACACGCATGCGCCATTCGGACCGATTTATTCTCAAACTAGGGTGGAAGGATGGAGACTTTCTTTCCCTCCATTCTGTCTTTCTGGAGAAGAGAAGACTTTCACGTCGCAGCAAGCAATAACGCCCCTTTTGGAAGAGCCCATATGCTTTGGCAGAATGCCAGCCAGGGTTGCGTTTGAGACGGTCTAACTACAATACCATGGACAGGAATCAAGCTGAAATGTATCGATATGTGGATTAAATGTTCTATGGACGGAAAATTGCGAGTGTCTTACTGTTTGTACCTTTGCTGTCATCGAAAGGTATTTGTGAATCAACCCTTTGTCACAAAATTCTTCTTAATAAAAATAGGTCCACAAAATACAGTCCCGAGGTAATCTGAAATGAAATAACCGTGTCAGCCGTATATGATGAAAACTTTGAAGTCGTTTCAAAGTTCTCCTTTTCTCCTCCATTTTTCCTAAACATATCGCTATGACATTTTCACTTTGTCTACTTGTTCCACTATCTGTGTGAAAACAGTACACCGGTTACCAAAAACATGAATTGCTAAGTCAACATACATCTAGGAGATTGAAAAACTCGGAGTCCGGAAAGTCGATCAGCTAAATTTCCTGAAGTTATGTTTTGAAGTTTTGTCCATTTATATTAGTTCGGTTTACTTGATTAAGGTGAAGCATTCTAAAGCTACCTGCCTTAAAAGAAGGGGTGCTTTTGGGGAGGTCTATTTAAGGGAAATCCATGTTACATACCCATTTACTTTGAAACTTTACAAGAACCTGTTATTATTTTGTATGAATCGCCTTGAATCATTCCGTATGTGAATTATGCTTTTATTTTCACGAACTTTTCTCCTTCCATGAAATGAAAAATAAAATGTTGATTTAATATCTCTTTTTCTATTTCTAGGTGGCAGCATCGATTTGGCTCATCACATGAATTCTGCATTGAAGGCCTTGGAAGAAGGTTATGAATTCGATAAGGCCATTCAAACTGCTCTTCGTTTAACAAACCAGGAAGATACACTGATTGTTGTCACCGCCGATCACTCACACACTTTTACAGTTGGAGGAGATTATCCCATGAGAGGGAACAATATCCTAGGTTCGTCCTTATAAAGTGAATTTTTTGGCTAAAGTAATGAAAACTACAGAGGGTGTTTACACACTTTTAGAGCTGTTTCGGGGCCGTTTAATTAATGCTTAGAAGGTAAAGAGTATTTTTAATGTGCAAGCTGATAGCCTTTTTTCTGCGGTAAAGTCTGCATCGCGGTTTCCATGACAGAAGCACTTATCTTAAATTTTCAGGAGTATTGATTTCCACTCCTTGTCCATTACTTTCCAGAATTTATCAGTCCTGGTGGATTTGCACTTGGAAAGATCTCTTCGCAAGAGACTAAAGGCACAGTGCACTAAGAGGAAGAGGCACCCAGAGGCCAAGAGAGTAAAGGCACGGTGCACTAAGAGGAAGAGGCACCCATTGATCAAGGCAGACTTACACGGTTTATCGCCTCAACCCCTAGATGCAGTCCAGGGAGGCATAGCTCCCCGATCAACCTACGAGGGCTTAAATGTTTTACAAAGTCTGGGTTCTGAATCATAAGTCAGTTGTGGACGGCTACTCATCCACCGAAAAGAACACAGTCACAAAGTTTGACATCGACCGTCCACCTGTGTTCACCAAGGGGAGCCAAGCCCTCAAGGACAACCTTCGATTTCAAACTATGTAGCGTCCCCACCAAGAACGGGCAGACAAAACAGTACCATACAGTCCCTGCCGAGCTTGAACCTATCACCGAATAACGGATCAGCTGTTACGGATCAGTGAAGACTGTTAATTTTTCTCCAAAAGTTGAGTCTGTTTAGATACTGACCTAGCCAGAACGCGGGGATTGCTCCCAGTCGACCCCACCAAAGGGAAGACCAAAGCCACAATAGTCCATAGGTGAAACGTCAGGGACTTCGCAGGAATCTGTCGAAATGGGATATATGCAACAGGTATCTTTATCAATATTCGTTAGGAAAATGTATCTGTATCAGCAGTCGTTTTTTCAAGGAATGCAGTAGTACTTTTCGAAATATGGCTTCTTTCTTTGTTTTAATAAAGTTTCACTTTTTCATTGGGATAAAGGAATAATACTTTTTCTGTAAGTACAGGACATAAAACTTTGTCTTGATAATACGTTGAGTTGGTTTTAACATTTTTGCAAAGTGTTCTTATTTTTAATTTCCCCTTGTAAAATAATCCTGCGACAATCATAAACTTGTTATTGAAACTTGCGACATTATTGAAACTTTTTTTTAATTCATGGATCCAGGTTTGCACTTTTTGTTCCCTTCGTTTTCGGTAATAAAAAGATCCCCTTTTTTCTTAAACTAAAGGAAAGAAATAAGGGAGTATTGTAATTACAAAAAATTTCGGGTATCGTATGACTGAATTCGTATTCACTGCTCTGGATTCCATCTGAACAATGTTTTTGCGCTACATGTATGCACACGGACAGATTAAAGGACCCTTTTTCCCAAAACGGATTATAACATGGTATAAGGTATTTCTCCCGCCTTCTTCGCATGCCTTCGTGATGTAGTGCTCTGCATACTCGACGCGTAACCGAGAGGTCCGTGGTTCGAATCCCGGCGAAGGCGTGCTCATTTTTCATGACTCCTGCTTCGTTAAACCTAATGTCTCTACACTGGCGCCCGAACTAAAAAGGTGGTGGATGATGATTCTCCACCACCGGGATTTGGCGATTGGGTCCTCAAAACCCCAGTCGCCCTTTAAAAGAGGGAGCATATAAGGTATTTCTCCCGCCTTCCTTGCATGCCTTCGTGGTGTAGTGGTCTGCATGCTCGACGCGTAACCGAGAGGTCCGTGGTTCGATTCCCGACGAAGGCGTGCTCATTTTTCATGACTCCTGCTTCGTTAAACCTAATGTCTCTACAATGGATTTAAAATGTATTCCGAAGAGATTTTTGCTTGATGTCTGTACGTACGAACGTACGTATGTATGTATCTCTCATAACTCAAAAACGAGTAGTCCCAGAACGTTGATATTTTGTATATGGGACTGCAATAACATGCAGATGTGCACCTCCTGTTTTGGTTGCACCAACAGTATATAAATATATGTATATATATATATATATGCCCACTTTATTACTCAGCTCGGTGATATCAGTTCTTTTATTCTTATGTGCTGGTAAATTGTGCATTTTTTGCTTTAAAAGTAATTGAATTATATTGTTCAAATGTTCCGGTTAAGATTTTTATGCTTTAGTTAATCTGCATGCAATATTTGTAGAATTATCAAAAATTTAAAAGTTTTTAAGTTCCACTAAGTCTAACGACGCCGCATTTACATTTGAAATTTAGTAGCATAGTGAATTAAGTCAGTTTCTGCACCAACTTCAGTGTCTTTTTGCTGAGTGGAGCCATAAGTTTTTTATATAAGTGAATTAAGTCATTTATATAAGTAATATATTTATATTAATCATTTTATATAAGTGAGTTAATTTATATAGTGAATTAAGTCAGTTTCTGCACCAACTTCAAGGTCTTTTTGCTGAGTGGAGCCATAAGTTCATCCGAAAAATCTGTTTTTCTACCTAATTTTAATTAATTTAAACTCTAATTTTAATTGTAAAAATTTGTTAAAGGTTTTTAACTCTATTTGCTGTTTTAGGTTTTTCTGTATTTTACAATTTTTAATGAAGATGTTTTGAGGTTTTGTGTATTTTATACTTACCGCGAAGTGAAAACCGAATTAATTGAATAAGAAACATATCTCTAATAAAATTCAAGGAAATAAGTTTAAATGAAATGCAGCAAAAATGTTAAAAAAAAAAAAAAAAAAATTACTGCTTTGATTGACACCAAATTTGGCAGGAAAGTAGCATACATATTTATGCATAAAAAAATCAATAATCATATACAGAAATGAAAACAATATTAAATTTTTGTAAGTTATCAGATAATGACATACCGGAGACTTAAACAGAATTATGTATAAAGTGAAAATAAACAGCATAAAATGAAAAAAAATAAGACATAAATAGGGTATGTCATCCCCCCTCATGTGTATAGAAAGTTTACACCTTGTGACCACGCTTTCAATTAGGTGGTCAACCACCGCAGAATTAAGCAATCGCCATTCTTCTTGTAGAGCAGTTTCCAGCTCAATTAGAGTACCTGGATGGGGGAAACGTGAAGATAAAGCACGGACGACAGCATCCCAAAGATTTTCAATGGGATTAAGGTCGGGCAAATATGCTAGCCACGCCATACGCGCAATCCCTTCACTCTCCAGGTAGTCATCAACGATGTCAGCTCTATGGGGATATGCGTTATCGTCCATTAAAACAAAAGCAGAGCCAACGGCCGCAGCGTACAATCTCGCAATGGGTTCGAGGACTTCATCTCACCGGACAGCCGTCAAAGAACCCGTTTAAAGATGTGCATGTCGGTACGATATCCTAATGAAATCCTTGTCCACACCATAATGCTTCTGCCTCAGAATGCGTGATGTTTTGGGACTGATTACCTGTTCGTTGTTCATGCCATATCCGTATACGCTTGTCATCTGTCTCTAGAGCAAATCTTGACTCATCAGTAAGCATGACATTGCCCCAGTCAGATACATTCCAATTGACATGTTCCCGGCACCACTGTAATCGTGCCCCTCTTGATTGGACGGATAGAGGAACACAAACTCGAGGTTCCTGGGCGTATAGTCCACTCATATGTAATCTTCGGCGTACAGTAGTTGAAGATATTGCCTTACCAATGAACGCTGTAACCATAGATGTCACACGTGGGGAGGTCGCTCTTCGATTCCGCTTGGCTACAATAGCAATATATCGATCTTCCTTGTTGGTTGTAATCCTTGGGCGACCGACTTCGGGCTTTCGGACAACTGTCTGTGTGTTTTGGAATTGTTTCCATAAACGTGAAATTAGAGAATGATGAACGCCGAAGAAAAGAACAACATCTGTGATCGACTGCCCCCCCACAGCACGCCAGCGCACAGAATCTTCCATTCGTCTTCTGGAAGTCATAGAAACACGTATGTCTTGAAAGCAAATTGTACGAAAGTTTTAAACGCCTTCTATCAGCACTTACAATCAGCTTCTGTAACCCTTCATAAAGTTGGCTTCTTATTAGACTGCCTTTTTTGCATATTTCTTGATATGAAAGCGCGATTGGCTGTTACCTAACATATTTGCATACTTCCATCTACCTCTGCAGAGAATTGCATCCTCTTCAATTCTGATTGGCTTCTGGAAATTAGTATTTTTCTCTCCGTGCTTAACTTTTGTAAGTAAGTGTATATCTCTAATGAAATTCGGCGAAATAGGTTTAACTGAAATGCAGCAAAAATGTGCACAATTTTATAGGCCGTACAAGGAAGTCACGTGGTATCCTCATCAGATTTTTTTCTGTTACAATCATTTAAATAAACCCAATGCTTCATCAAGAGTCACAATATGTATCCATTTAATTTCCTGCTAGATAGTGTTAGATCGGGGTTCTACTAATCGTTGCGTTGAGCCGCATGCTGGGCAAAAGCTGATAAACATTATGTGAACTTAAGACATATTAAAAATAATACGTACCTTGTTTCGGCTATTTCCCTGTCCGCCCACATTTTTGGGGTATTTTGAAATCTTCTCTCTATATACAAGTAATGACTGACAATTTTTCCCTTTCTGATAAATAATGTTGCTTATTTTGCGCGTAGGGATTTTAATACCGTGCATTTTTTAATTGTGGAACAGGATATTTCTCTTCGAAAAGCACAAAAATGCATCCTTCAATCCACAGTTTGCTTCCATGCGACGTGTTGAAAGAAGAATAAATGTCCAACTAGCAGACGATATTTCTCATTTAAAATAATTTGATGTTACCAAAAATTTTTATTCCAAACTGTTTGCTTTTTTTTTTAATTCTTTGTCGAAATCGTTCAAAAAATGTGTAAACCCCTTGTGTAGAATAACAGGAAGGATTTTAAGCTCAGATGTTCAAAACCCGTCTTAGAAATATCATGTGTTTTAATGCAAATTGCGTGATTCTGTATTATCGTATAATTCTGGCAATTATTATGGCTAAAAATAGGAGCAACTATTAGCATGTTAAATACAGCGACCTTTGCAACTAGTGTTAGGCCGAGGAAAGTAGGCTTGGCGTTTAATGTGTTAATGGTCAGCATTGTGCTTAAGGATTTTCACATTTTTGCTATAAATTAATTCTTTTCTTTTAAAATAAAACGAAGAAAAGGGAACAAAGTTCATTTTTAGCATAATTTTCTATTTCAGTAGAGAATATGTTCCTTAAATCATTATATATGGAATGAGATAAATTTGTGTTCAAAATAGCGCTAAATTTAGCACTGATAATTTTAAAATTATTATCATAACGCTCCAAATGCAAGATGGTTTCCTATATAAGATGACGGTACACATTTATAAGAAAAAAAAGGCTTTATGTAAGAAGGATTCACACATCCGACCTAATTGCCTAACTACCCTAATTGGAAATGAAACTAAGTAAGTATATTTTTCAAAAGAAAGATGAGACAAATAACTTTTAATAAATAAGTGTAATACTATTTAATACACTTTAAAGACTCTAGTCTTATGTTGTCTCTAATGGTTTCAGAAAAGCATTTTAGCATCGAAAAAAGTAAGAAAGAATACATTGTCTATTCAGGCCAATGCATATTATTTTAAGTGTTTCATCGATTTTTAAATTTTTAAATTACAGGAAACGGTTAGAGAAATATTATATATATAGCGAAAGATGTTTGTATAGATGCACACATGTATTTTATTTATATTTTGAAAATATGCGACTATTTTTTAGGCATCGGTGGTGTGTCTGATGTTGATAATAAGACGTTTACGACACTTGGCTATCACAACGGCCCAGGTTACAAGGCTGACGCTCGAAGTCGGAATTTAACAGAAGAAGAAGCAAGTGAGTAAATTTTCTTTCTACATTTGTAATTTTTCTGCAAAACGTATTTTTCACAGTATTATGAATCCGAACTAAGAAGAACTTGCTAATAATGTTAAGAAGTTGTGCTTTTAACATCGCTGAATTTCTTGCAATAACTTTTGCTGTGTAATTGTATTTGTGTATTCTATAGAATGACGCTAAGAGCAAACCTCACTGGCATTCTATCAAAATGCTTAAATCCGTAAAATAGGAGTATCTAGTATTAGAAAATGATGCGTTTGACTAAAGGCATTCAGGAACGCGCTTCTTCTAATTGTTTTACCATTATTGCGAACTTTTATGTAATTATTATGGAAAAATTTCTGCTATTCATATGTAATAAGTTAAAGGACGAGTATAAAAATTCTCTGCCTCATAGATCTCAGCTATTTATCCCAAGTAAGTACATTGTTCTAGATTACGTGTTTGTTGATGGTGATGAGTACTCAATTGTTCGGGAAGCTGCGTATTTCGGTACAGCGTCCCGCTTGTATATATACGCCAAGAAATATCATGCATTCTGTAAACATTCCCAGATTTTGAAAATATAGTTATTATGGATTTTATTACTGCCTCTCTATATTTTGAAAATATAGTTATTATGGATTTTATTACTGATTTTATTACTGATTATGAAAGTTTTTTTTTAGGATAAAAGTATTTTCAATAAGCAAATGATTGGTTTTCCAGACATATCTGATCTCGAGAAGTCCACAAAAAATTTGGTTTGTAATATAATTTTTGGATTTCTATTTCAGCTGTCATTTGTCCTTGACAGCGGCCGAGCAATAGAGTCGCTGAACACTTGTAGCTCGGTCCGAGTTTACAATCCCGCGAATGGGCTTTCTTTCTGCATGGGCATTTTCGTGGTTTTCCCCATGTGTAACGTGTATACGAGCCAGTTCCCTTGCAAAGACCTCCACGAAGCCATCCATCCCCTTTGGCAGATAGCCCTTGAGTGCTTTGCATAATCAAATAAACTAAACTTTTTGTACTTGGAAAACAGACAATGACTTTAAATCATCTGAAGAATCATAGAATATAAATACGAAGTTTAACTTCCGGAAGAAATTACTTCGAGGAATCATAATTATCTGATAATAAGTTATTAATGAAATATTGTACTTCACAAGCTAAGATATTCTCAGAAATTAAAATGAAATTGAACGATATAGTGTGAGATTTTCTCTCTAAATCAGAATAATCATGTTTCGTTCGAATCTGTAATATTAATAATGGAATTGCGCTTTTTAGAAACAATGGCAGCAGCACAACATATATTCCGATAAATTTGGTTATTACAGAGCATTGAAAACATTATCACAAACCGTCAGAATGAAACAAAATTTCTAGGCAAAATGCCAAAAGAGAAAAAAATGCGTTGGATGACAGCAGTAGTAGCGAATAATGTCACGCCATTTATTGCTTTATCCAAAACAGTACGCAGCTCAGTTGGGCATTATCTGAAATACAGAAATTTTGTTAAATCATCAGTTAAAAATAATTGTGTAACGTGAATGCAAACCAGTTCCCCTTAAAAAAAAACTCCTCGAAGACATCCTGCCCCTCAGGCAGTTGGCCCTCGAGTGCTTTTCTACTATTTAAATAATCCAATCCCTTAAAAACGAATTGCTAAATGGTAAAAGTAAATTACACGTACAGCCATTAATTTTCTGTTTCTCGTTGACTCTATCGACGTACAAGAGTAATGTAAACAAAAGCATTGTTCTTTCTGTTTTGAAGTGGTCTTCTGTATGCGGGCGTAATTTGCGTAACCGAATAAAATTATTCTCCAAATTAAGCTGTTTAAAATGCAGGTAAATTGTTAATAACATTTTTCTGTTTATTATAATATGAATTCTTTCTATTTTCTGTTTTTTTCTTTAACTGCTATCAGGTTAACCGTGTCAGTGTCAATTAACCATGACAGTGTGTTAATGTCGTCTCCAGTAAATCGGACGTTTACTGTACAATGATAATTCCTATGGCTACTGTGTAACAATATTTCTCAGAATATTAATAAACATTAGTATTAAACTTCCTTAATACTCGCATTCTCAAAAACCGAAATAAGCGTATTAAATGTTCAAAGTAACCAGATTATGATTCGAACTATTTTTTCCTAGTCGTCGAAGTTGTCTTTCCCCTTACAAGCTTTAAGAAAATCTGATCACAATATGAAATGTCAATTGGCATTTTATTATAATTTCATAATATATAATATCTGTTCTATTATCTGTTCTACCACTTGCGTCTCCATCCAGATAAAAGTGCTTTTTCAGTTGCCGCAAGATAAGTGCTTCAGGTTTTTTTTTCTTTTTTGAATAATCTCCGGGCGCTTTATTTAATAGCCATTAGCCTTTGTGCTACTACAAGGACCGGAATTGGAGGCCATATCAATATGGAAGTACCTAATAGATGGCTACCGGCTTCAGGTGTTGTTGATAATAAAAATTTTGTTAATCAAACTAGTGGAAAGGAAGTAAGCAAGGGTAGATGGAGTTATCAGATTTTCATGTTCATGTTACACTGCTTTGTTGCTTTATATAGATAACTAAGAAAAAAAGATGAAACATTAATCATAATCATAGAATTCCTATAGCAAACTCATAGGAAGAAAATGATGTAATGACACGTTAAGAAAATCCAAAAATAAACTAATGGTAACCTTATTAAACTCACCATCTTAGCCGTGTCGACAAGAGCTAATCGCAAAGTCATAATTGCTGAATTTAGTTCTGTGTTCCATTGCATAAAAGCAACGAAGTTTCATGTCCGCCACGTGTATGATTTCATAAAATTTTATAAAGATGCTGGCACTTTCATGCAAGTACGCAACTGTCCGTTAAGTTCAATATGGATGTCCCGAGCAACCATAATACGGGATGCTTTCTTCATGATATTGAGCCTCATAACGATGTCTGTTCGTTTGTGCTTAGATGACAGGGATCTTTGTGTCTTCGCGAGCAATGGTAAACTTGAAAAAAATGGTGCCGGTACCTTTGGGCAAGTTGGTAACTGATCTCTTAAGACATTCACATGGATGTCCCAGCAGCTTTGACGAGGGCTGCTTTCCTTGCGATACAGAATTTCATTAATGGTGCTGGCACCTTTATGCCTTTATATTATGAAGATTTTGATCTTTGTCGAACGACAGGTAACCGAGGAAAAGGTACCGGTACTTTTTAAGTCGTATTAGCCGATTAGACCAATCTTATCCGCGTCTGAAGGTAAACAATATAATTTGCGATTTAAGCAAGTTATTATTTCAAAATACAGGAGCAAGTGTTAAGCTTAAAAACAGAAAAAATAAGTGGATTTTAGAAAGAAGAAGGTAAGGAATGTTTCATATCTCTTGTGTAAGATGAGAGTAATGATTCCCCCCCCCAAGAAACTCAATACGTTTGAATAAATTTGTCATCTGTTTCGAAGGGCAGTTTCTTACTAAAAGAAATTAATTGATATTCACGTTACATGCGGGGTAAACTACGAAAAGGCCATGCAGCCCGTCTCTTTTCTGGGATGTAAGTCCGTGATAAATTAACAATGTTCAGCTGCCCTATATTTGTCTCCTAGTGAGTAATACCGGCATCAAGCAATTAACCTCCCAGTGCGACTTAAATTTACCGCCGCTGTGTTTCCTAAATTCTAATAATTTTTCTGCCCCTAAATTCCCAAGTAACTTTGTTTCATTGCCAAAAAAGAGTTCTTTATTAATATAATGTATAATTAAGGTTTTTATTGTCTAATGTTTGGATTTCAAAGTAAATAAAGTTAATGCATGCCATCATGTTAAATCTTCGGCTAACTTTTTAAAATAAAGCTTCCAGATGAATTCATTTCTTTCGAAACCCTTAAGAAAAATATCTTAATTTGTACCTAATATGTATAGATATAGTTCATTGCATATTTTCTCTTTGCAGTCAAGAAGGATTTCCAGCAAGATTCTGCCTTTCCAATGCAATACGAAACTCACGGAGCAGAAGACGTAGCCGTGTATGCCAAGGGACCCATGGCCCATCTCTTTCATGGAGTTCATGAGCAATCTTATATACCCTATGTAATGGGGTATGCCTCTTGCATTGGACCAAACCAGGATTTGTGTAGCAGTGCCTGGTCTTATTTAATAGCCGACCACTGGACAGCTCTCCTTAGATTGGCTACCATTGGGCTAACCACCTATGTGTTCAATCTTCAATCCTTGCATTGATGTATTATGCGTGTCTATGTTTCTTAAAATGTATTTTTAGTCCATTTTTGCAATACTCAATTATCCATATTAGTAGTGTTTTTGTCTATGTGCACCTTTTCCACTTAAAATTTGAATCATCATATCCATCAGCATTCATCTCTTCCATTTAAGACTATGGCAGAGTTACAAAGAAAGCATATGTTTTTTTTTCCCACTGTTACGAAAAACAAATTTTTTGATATTTGTCTAGTTCTTATTTTATAAACTGTTAATATTCTGCTTCGTTTTGAAGGAAGCTTTATTTCAGTAATTGTAATTATTCTATGCTGAGTTACCCTAAAACCTGAGAAATGCAGTACATGTATTTTATGCATGTTTCATAACTGGCATGAAATTGTTTCTGTGGTTTCATTAACACGTTGTAATTGTTTTTACTTAAAGTATGTAATTAAAAGATCTGACTGAAAAAAATTCTCTTTAATTGCTCAGCCCTGTAGTACATTGCCATTTTCATGGCTTGAATGCTGCCAGAAGAATAAAATTAATTTTATATAGATGTTCATACCTAATCTCTTCTTATTAATAAAACTGGTTCTGCAAAAAATTAGATTTTAGGAATCTGAATACTTAGTCATCTGTTCCTTAAAATCCTCACCCACCCTTACATCCGCACGTATAATATATATATATATATATATATATATATACACACACATACATGAATACACAAATACATATATATAACTTTATAATTTTTACAAATTCAGAAATTATTCACAATTTTCTGCTTTTTTTTTAATGATTGATTCTAATATCTGGAAATTTTTGTGCTTACAATATAGCAGTGTATCATGGCTCCTATTTCAAATAAAAAAATAATTTTTAAATGCCTGTAAACACACTCATAGTGGTTTGATTTATGGCATGTAAAAACAGCAAGTAATATACAGCAACATCATCTGGTAATTACAAAACTGAAATACATTTACTCAATTACATTTTTTGTAATTAAGTAATATACAGCAACATTGTTTTGTACCAATTAACATGTAAGCTACGCCATATTTGCAAACGTTTAATATTTTGTAATGCCACTGAACTTTTTTTATTACATAATGCGGTATGCATTACATAAAGTAGTATTTATATAATGCAGCATGCATTGCATAAAGCGTTACCTTGAATACCTTGAATTAAAAATTTTGTTTTGTGGCTTTTATATTGAGGCTTGTGGCCTTTCGATTGAAATAAATGAGAAATTATTACTCTTTATGATAATTATGAACAATAACAAGGACCACTCAGTAGTGAAAAAGCTCGTGTTATATTTTTGAAGATTCAGCTCTGGCTGTGAGTACCTTGGTATGAAATAAGAAGGTAGCTTATTAGAGATTTGTAGCGAGTATTGCTTTAAAATCCTAAACAATTGTATGGACAATATACTTAAATTCCATGTAAAAGAAAACACTTCTCAAGTACAAATGAAAAGGTTTTAAAATAATTTAAAGAATTGTAAATTATATATGTTGTAGTATGCATTTTATTTTATCCAACAAATCTTTCTGTTGTAAAATACTTTCTGTGTTTAAATAAACTGATTTTTTAATTGAATTATATTTGTGCTTTTATTCCAGTGATCATGCTTTTGAATTATTGAGTTTTACTGCCGTTTCTAAATTGATGACAAATTTTTCAACATAAGTGTTTCAACACAAAAAAGTGTTAAATAGTTACTACAATCAGTCTCATTTATTTTAATCTTTTTTCCAAATTTTAACATTCATACTCCACTTAGTAATTCTTAAATCAATGCAGAAACAATTGGACGTTACCAAAATCAGAATTTGAGTACAGCCTCCATGTCCGAATTTCATGGGACTGGACGGGATGATATGTTTTAGATAAGATGATAAGTTATTTTATAAGATCAGATAAGATCAGTCATGTAAAATGAACAAAGTGGAATAGAGTTCGGTTTGAACCTAAAGACTTATCACAAGAAGCATTTCCTTCTGTGTAACATACATTTTTATTCGAATTCCTCCCAACAGATGGCACTTTTGTTATTGCAGTATAGAATAAAATGAGAAAATTTAGGATCATAGGGAATTTCCTTCATTTGCATTTGCGGGCATGTTATTAAAATACTGTTAAAATGATTCATCATGAGCTCTCACTTCAATAGCTTCGTCTAAAGAATTTTAATTCGCATATTTTTGCCATATTATATCGATACAGCCCATGCTGTCAGTGAAAATTTGAATTCAAATGTTTCTCATAGCCCTCGACCCGCCTTTCCTCCCAAAAAACCGGCACTGTGGTAAGTTTTCAGGAGTAAATCGCACTCTGCTATGCCTAATTATTGATGCTATGTGATTTCTTTTAATGTGTGAATTCTGTATTAAATATGTTAGCGTCGACTGATCTATGCGTAACGTAGCAAGCTCTTTTCATCTTAATCATGTTTTGGGGGGTCTCACGAGTCTCTTTAACTACATACACCCTGCCCCTTTTTTAGCCCAAAAGGCATTAGCCCAGAAGGACTATTAATTTCGTTTTGTCATTTTGCGTCGAAAAATTTTAAAGTTTGAATCACATTTCAAATAGTTGCCACTAAATTTTATTGCCTTGTATTAGATTTAAAGAAATTAAATAATGAAGAATCAGCATGAATGTATGTGTTTCTCGCATTGTGATAAAACGACGGTACCTAGAGCCATCCAGTTTATAACAACGATATTTGGATAATATACTGCAACCGGTGGCCCCCTACCTC
>KK112057.1:198878-211180 GCA_000611955.2 Stegodyphus mimosarum | reverse complement strand
TTTTCAACAGGATAACGCGCGACCACACAGTGCTCGCATCTGCTAACATGCTCTGCAAGGTATACAGATGCTTCCCTGGCCACCGTGCTCTTCTGACCTGTACCAATCGAACTTGTGTGGGATGCGACTGGACGCCGTTTGCGGACTCTGCCTCTGCCTTGTTCAGAAGACGAACTGCGGCAAATGTTTGAAAGGGAATGGAGAGACATCCTTCAGGACACCATCTGCACTCTTATTGACTCTATACCTAGACGTGATTCTTCCTGCATCGCTGTCCGCGGTGATCCTACATCCTGCTGAGCCGACGCCCTTCTCGCTCTGTATTCTGACTATCATTATGAGATAAAGATCAGTTATTGCTGCTTGCTGTCTCTGTCTTTTTTCCAAATTTCATCACTTTCTGACCACTCCTTCTTGGTGTTTCATTTTCAATGTCTAGCAGTGTATATCTGTAGTGTAAAAATATTTCTTCATTGATTGTCATCACGTAACACCAAATGTCGTAGTCATTTAATGCACTGCCATATGCATATATATGTATACATACAATTCCCCTTATAAAAAGTATTCAATTATGTAAAATGAATATTCATATGTAATACTGTGCTATTCAAAATATCTTGTAATAAAAGAAAAAAATATGTTCTGAAAAACAGGCCTTGTATGCCAACATAACTGACTTCCGCAGAAATGACGTCACGAACTAGGACGGATGTCATCTTCGCGGGGTATTACGCATGTGCGGCTAAGCTTCAAGAATATGGTAATACTTTACTTATTATTCTATCGCAAAAGACAGGAATGCTCGGTCGAGCGTCGCTTGCTCATGAAAAAGTTTTAATTATGTTACTATTACTGTCAAACTCTATGAGTTACATTCTATGTTATCAGTTTGCAGATATTTTATGCAAATGTTTTACGTTAACCGGAATTAAATTTATAAAAATACTGAGGATTCTTACTTAAAGAGCAATGATGTGGAAGCTGTCAGCCTGCCTTGTTTTTCATTATTATTATTATTATTATTATTGCCTGTGCGTGTCATTCAATAGTTATTATCTAAAATGCTACCAATTAAGTTACGGTTTATGGTTTTGAAAGCAGGAACACAGACGTGTTATAGTGAAGATCATAATATTTACTCATTGAAGCAAACCACGTGCTTCATTTGTTAGCCCAATTAGGCTATTAGTCTCGAAATGCGATTTTGCTGGGTCCACACCGTAAATGTGTTGTTTAAATTTTTATTCGAGTCTGTTGCCATTCAGAAAAAAAGTAAGATACCATTCTTTCATATTTAATCTGTGGGTTATTAATTAACAAACAAAACTTCTTATAAGCAATAGATGCATATCTTAAATATTAGTGTTTGCTTTCTAGGCTGATGGCTTTAAATAAATATGCATTTAATTCATGATAAGCATTAGATATTTTTATATAATAATACGTATTTTTTCACTTTTCAAATATATAAATGCAGAAGATAATAACGTTCCCATGTTAGTCTAAATGCATATTCGTACAATAGCCCATCTCTGTTCATAACTCTTCCTGATAAACCATACTAAACTTTAAATGAACGCTTCTGGGCGATCGTTGAAATATGAACTCTTTCAGTTTTTTTTTTTCGGCCTATTATTTTTTGTCTTTCTTCTTAGTTGCGATGCACCAATTGAAAAACTGTGTTTTAATTCTTGTGGCAAATTTTTATTGTACTGTATTCAAAAAAGGTTTTGCTTGTTCTTAACGCAGTCAGGTTATAACTAAAACAGTAATGCTGGAACACAAACTATTAAGTAGTTATTTTGCAGAGTAGCCTTTTAACTTTTACAGAATTCTTATTTCTTGTAATATGAATCACCATACTTTTTTTATCCAGCTGTATAAGTTTCATGCAGTTCGTTGCGTGTAAATTCCAAATTAAGTCTGAAAACTTTCAGAAATAATGTGTATCTGTTTGTAATCCTTTCTCAAAAAAAAAAAAAAAAACAAATACAAAATGGTGCACAGATTTCCGGTACCCAGGAATTAAGCCTATACTTTTATTTCTCCAAACATTTATAGTAAAATGTTGTTTTCTGTTCCATCAATCTGTATTAATAACCGATTTCTGCATATCTGAAATTTCCAATTACCGACTGACATTAGTCTCATTTATATAAGATAATCGTATTATATATATAAAAGTCAATTAAATCTAGTCATCAAACAACATCATAATAAACAAATAAATTTGCAAGTAAATTAATGAAGAGCGCGCATAATAAACAAGTAAATTACTATATCAATCTCACTAGCAAACATAATGAGCAAGTAAATAAATTAATTTTCTCCAATGAAGGAACTTAAATGGCAATACTGGTTGGTAGATGAGTTATTTATAATGACAATTCACGCATTGGAAACACATTATACCTTAACACTGTACAGTTTTTAATTCCAGCATGAAATCTTATTGGAGCAGCTGTGTTAAGTCTTAGAGGTGATACATATTTAACTTTCAAAACTTTTAATTAAAAAAATTAATATTCTTTTTTATAAATTTTACACGTATTTAGTGCTTTAATTTTTAAGTACGAATTCGTGTGGTAAAGAGTTATTTAACATTTAGACGAATTTTATTCAATTTCATTGACTAAGTTTTAAATTCACTGCATATGGTTTTTCTACATTAAATGGAAATCTCAGTTTTTATATATTAGGGAGTCGATTTAAAGAAATTCCTTCGCATTTCTTGCAAAAGGGAGACCAAAATAATGATTTATGGGAATAGCTACAACTGTCTTTATTGCTAATCGCTTCTCCAGAGTGATAAATAGGGACTGTGCTTCTTTGGGTTCCCTTTCACTCTATTTATGTTTCTGAGTTATGGTGGAGTACCAAAGTATAAATCAAATTTATTTCTCGTCTTTATACCTGCCCTTGGATCTCCCAGAAGGTTATAGAGAAATGTCTTCTGAAAGATTCTGTGATTTTGATGTTTTGATAGCAAAGAAGTTTTTTGGTGTTTTCTTTTAGGATAAAACTTTTGTTTTTCAGATGATTGATTACGCCAGTTACTTTTATAAGTGAGCAAAGGAGCACCATTTTACAGTGTTTATAGAAACAAGGAAAATTTTTCTTTTATGCCCTTTTGCAAACATAATTTTGAAAATGTTTTCACATTTTTACACTTAAAATAATTTTCATGCTTATTTTAACCTTTTTTTCTGAATTTTAATCCGCTTCTCAGTTGTCCTTCATCAGGTGGTTCACCATTGAAATCAGCAGTGATGGCTTATTGTTTGCAGTAGGCACCGCTATTAAATCAGTATTCTCTGTACTTGTAGATTTGCAAGTCGCGGGACAACTTTACATTCCTCGCTTTAATTTTACAGTAGAACACAGATTATCTGAACGACCTGGTCTCCAAATTTCTTGAATTTCCTTGAACAGATTCGGAGAAGTTTGCAAAACATTTTGGACATAACTTGCTTGATTAGATATTGGAAAATATGATAGATAGCATTGTTCTCATATTCGTTAAATATGTATACGATTTCGTTTTTAGGCAACCATCGCAGTTGTAAAACATCGTGAAAAAAACGTGGTTAAAACGTTCATTGTTTTAAATCATCGCCATATAAAATATCGTAGTAGAAATAAAGTACCTCCAAATCATCGCATGCTGATAATATTGCAGACGTGTGTTTTTAGACTTTATGAATTTTAAACTCATATTTTCATAATGATTTGTGAGCGCAAAAAGGAAGAAGAAATGTTTTTGTCTCTCTACTTCATGCTTTTTATTAATAAACTAATAAATTTTTGCTGAGGAACTAAAACGAAAACTTAAGCATTCAAAACACGAAAATATGTAGAAATTAAAATCATTATTTGATTAATCTCTTTTATAGAGTTGCATGAAAAGGTTTCTTGAAAAGAATCTTAAGTTTCTTGAATACTAAAGAGAAGAATTAGGAAAAGGAATATGAGGTTATATATATTAAAATCCTATAGAGTCATTAAGTTATTAGAAACAGGAGGCATGAAAAAGGAGCAATGTCCTCACAGAAACTGAAACCTGGATCTCTGAAATACGCTTTGAGTGTACTACCGTTACACCACAATTGGCGTGCTGGAGATACGAAGAAGATACGTTATAAATCAAATTGTCTGCGATGATTTGCAGATTCTTCATTTAAACCACAATATTTTCTTTTTGTATTGTTTTCTCCGCAATGCTTTCTTGTGTAATCGCAGAAAGGGGAGATACTGTAAGTTTCGACGACTTATAATTAAACACAAATACAGCAGCTCAGACACATCCTGTACTATCTTCCCGCCTATCTACGAATTCAGCGCATTTCAACTGATGTTTAAAATAAATTATGATGATCGATTAATAAAGCAAATTCGTAATAATACTGTTAGAGCTGTATCAGATGTTCTTAATATTCATTAATAAAAATATTGATCAATTCAAACTCTTTGAAAACAAATTTTAGCTTTTCATCAGATGATAACTCAGATTTTTGCTTAAATAAAATTATAAATTTTTATGTGACGTATGTTGAAAGCAACAACTCCAACAGACGTAAACTAATTATCGCTGTGCTTGGAATAACTATAAAGTCGTGAAAAAGTTTAAACAACTTTTTTATCTAAACGTAATTTAGAATCTAAACGCACTTTCTTGTGCTAACAATATCATCCACATCTCGTGATGATGTAACGAAATAGAACAGTCATATTCAAGATAAAACGTGGAAAAGTAAAGACTATACAATTGAAATCTTAACATAAGGTGATACTAACCAGAGATTTAAAATCAATTCGTCGGCAGCAAATAACGCAAAACCAAATAATTACAGCTATCAAGGCTGGCAGCATTAAACATAAAATGTAGGCGCTGGCCGCAAACCCCCTTCTTCTTAAAATCCAAAACCCTCGGTTTAAAAACTAGCTAAATCATTTGCATTCTGGTGAGAAAACAAAAAGATAAGTTATAGTAAAGATCCAAATCATAAAAACCTGGTTAACAGCAAACCCCCTGTCTTAAAATCCAAAAATCTTGGTTTAAAAACTAACTAAATCATTTGCATTCTGGTGAGAAAAACAGAAAGACAAGTTTTAGTAAAGATCCAAATCATAAAAACGTGGTTTACCAATAAAAATATTCTCCTTGAAGATTTAAATTCAACTCGTTCATTTGAGAAGAATATAACTTAAGTAAGCTAATGGACATAGCCATTCTTTGTCAGTTGAAGATGTAAATTTTGTTATCATTATCACTATCATTTAAAAAAATAAATACTTCATTTTTTTTAAGTTCATATAGTCTCGTTAGGACCCTACACATTGAAAGCCAAAGCACGTCTGGATGTAAATGAAGCTGCCGAAGTTCAGTGCCTATATCTCCACATATTTGCGAAAAAAAGCCTTAAATTCAGTAAACGCGCCTTTGTGAAATTTATTATTTTAATTCCAGTATCTAAGACACACTTCGGTGGCATGTTTTTCGATACAAGCGCTATCTAAGAACCCGTGGTAAATTGAGAGAGAATTCTTAGATTGGGGCTAGAAGTCCGCTGTATTTTCCTACGAGCTGCTACACAGTATGCCCACCCCCACATACGTTTTCCAAGAAATATTATTTCCGGTGATGTAAAAATTTACCAGTTCAAAGATTTCTTCTCCTGCAGCCCTTTGCAGTTCCTTGCAAAAATAAAAAGTTTTCAAGACTTCATTTTTAAATCAATATTCTGAAAAACAAATTAGTTGTGCAGACCTTTGGGCAATCGGTAGATTCGTCCAGTTGAAGACTGAAAAAGTTGCGTTTTTGAATTCCGATTATTAAGTTTTCCACGTGATATGCCATTTCCTACATTCTGTAACCAATCCTTGCATGAGAGAGTGGTATTTGATACATCTGTTGCTATTCCTTTTCCCCACACATAATGCCTATTATATCTTGGGCTGCTGGAACAATTAATTCAGCAATTGTGTACAACTTGACAGTTTTAGCTATACGATTCTTGACAGTTTTAGCTCACTCGATGAGAAGCTTCTAATGTTTTTTGGTATAATATTGGTAAAAGAAGACATAAAATTTTGTTTACATTTCAAATGCCCTATATTTTTCTAAAAAATAAACAACATTCAGTGTTCTTTGGATCTTTGGATTCTGTGTAGATACCTCTGAAACTCATTTCTTCCAGTGACTCGTTTGACAGTTCTGCCAAGCACAGAAGATATTTAGCCCTTGGTTCGTTATCATCCTCAGTACGAACTCGTTTGTTTGCTTTTACTTCTTCATGTCTATAATCTGTAAAAGAAAAGCCCCCAAAAGTATTTGGTTGCTATGGGAAGTTAAAGTAGCCGAAATCGAAGCTTTCTTCTTGTCATTTTTGTCCTTTACTGTTTGTGTTTTTTTAACTCTTCCATACTCGTTTATAGCCACTTACTATGATGAAACGTAAAATTTGTAACTTCCAAAGCATTCTGTTTAACACATATACTAAGTTAAATCCGAAATTTTACACCAAAATAATAATTAAACTCACAAAATGTGCCATGTTGAAGATAAGTAGGATCTGCGTTCTAATCGCTTGTTTACGTGCACGTCCTTTGAAAACGAACACCATGTTACTGCCCGTCTTTCAGGAGAAATGTTCTCACCGTTATGCCTAGCATTAGCTGCTGGCACTCGCTATAACAACAAGGCTAGTGCAATTTAAAATATGAGGGAGCCAAGTAAATGTTTTATTGCTATTTTGTTTTTGTCGAATGCTATCCTGGAGAAAGAGAAAATTTAGAGACTGAATTTGATGTCAATTTTTCACTGAAATGACAAACTGAGAAGCAATTCTTCAAGACACTGTTATGAAAAATAGGTTGGAGCTCATTTTTACGGCAGCAAAGAGTTGCAGACCATCTATTGAGATCTGTTCTTCTGAGAGACAGATAGTATATGACGTTGTCCGAGACATATCCGGACGAAACAAGATTTTAGAACAACGACTTTAAAGAGATAATCATTTTCAAATCGTTTTTCTAAAAATAGTTATTCTTCCGGAATTAAATAAAATTTCACATTTAAAAAAACCCAAATGTTTTTTCAGAAAACGTTTTTCAATGATATGTTTGTATTCAGTTAAATTCATTTATAATTTTTTCATGCACCTTGCGACATCAATATGATGTCATAGGTTGAATACCACTGCTTTAAATAATAAAGTTAAAATGCATGAACGACTTTAATAAAACGACTAATTAATTCAGTGAACATATTAAAAAATTAGAACTTCATTTCTAGAAATGTGTTTTAAATATTTGTGGAAATATATATGCTTTATGAATAATCTACACAAATGTGAAGGCAGTGTTATATGCTTTATGAAAATTCTATCATATTAAAAATATAATTGTTCAAAAGACTAAAATCTGTAAAGGTACTATAATTTCAAAAACACAATATTTAAAATGAAGACAATAACAACAGAAAAACTATAACTGTAACTTGTACGCTCATATTCACTGGTATAAACATACGAACACTATGCTCTTCGAGAAAAACATAATTTTCTTATATATTTGCCAATGTCAAAAAACTACTTTTAATTTTTGGTGACTAGTTCATTGCATAAATGGATATATCCTCTTTTGCATTACATACTTTACTAATTCCACAAGTTTCTGAAAAATTCACAAACTTCAGCAACAGTGGCTACCGCTCTTGTGTTCTATCGTCAACAGATTTTTTTTCTTCCAGTAGCGTTTGTAGTTGTTTTATATAAGCAATGGCGTGACGTAATGTTTCCACCTTACTTTGCCTTCGGCGCATTTGCGTGTTACGTGGCAAGTGATTACGAAGACGAGAAAAACCGTCGTTGACGTTTCGCACACGTTGCCTTTCACGTTCATTTCTTCTGTACATGAATGAAGATTCGAGCCACATTTGATATCCAGACATGGGCTCTAAATCAGGAACTGGAATTCTACAACGAAGCGAAAAAGGACCATCTTTTTCCATCGAATTCTCATAGCTGTCTTTCGGGAAGAGTTCTGAAATGAGATGGTTTTCTGAAAGCTTAGGGTGGAAATCATCACATAGTTCTGATTTCTGATCGTGGTAATTGTTATTGCTAACACAAGAAGATGTATAATTGTCGTAGTAGAAAGAATCTGAGTTGGAATCGTCGTAATTCTGTAAATACCAATTTCCAGATGGAATGTATTGATCTCCAAATTCACGAGATTTTTCGTATGAATCCTCCATCTCAAGTCTATAATTCATAAGCGTAGAAAAGCTGTAAAATAAATAAAAATAACTACTTAGATTTCAGGAAAGATGATATATAAACACAATGATATATAATATGATAATTTTTTAATAGTAAACTGGGAATAAAATAAAAGAAAACTGAAATTCGATTCGTCGACTGCAGATGCCTTACAACAATCAGTTCTTCCATATTATTCCTAAAAATAAAATAGTTGTCCTCGATTTTGAGAAAGTAGAATATTCGCTGAGGCTTTCATACCATCCCAGATAAAGAGACGATAATTAAATCACCTTTTAGGAGGTATCACCGGGATGTGGCTCTCACCTCAACCTGCACCGACCTGACGACCTCATTACGAGTATCGCCTGCCCGATCAATGCACTGCTTTGTTAGAGATAGTCGTGTACCATCAAGAATGCTCAAGCAACATATTGGAAAGCCAACTACAGCTCGGTGGCGGACCCGTTAGCCTCCCTCCCTTCGGAGGACGTTGCCGCCCCTCCACCAAGCCGAGGTGGACCCTTGGGGTGTCACATATTATTATACAGCCTAAGTCAAAATTTCGCTCGTATATAAAAAAAAAAAAAAAAAAAAAAAAAAAAAAAAAAAAAAAAAATTCGATTCGGCAATTGAAAAGATATCGCTTAAGAAACTATAGGGCAAGCGTTTTTTAAGAGAAAAAATTCTTTGCTGTTATTTTGAATCTTTTAATAACGTTCCAGAGTTCAATTTAGTTAAACTTTTCATATATAAGAACTTTAAATAAAGAAATAAAATAACAGTCGTGATCCCAGGCAAATACTGTACCACGTTAAGTGATTCTTTTTAGATACTCACAGAGCCATTTTAGTGGAAGAAACCTAAAATATGAGGATATTAACCAGTTACAATGACCAACTAACTTTCCCATTAAAACACAAATGAAATACGCGGATCCCACTTGGAAGACATGTTGGAAGATTTCATCCAACTCTTAGAAATCTCTTGTATCCCTGGACATTAAATTTGCTTAAGTCGATTTCCATGCTTCAAAAGGCCTTTGATAATATGAGCCATTCACCGCACAAATCGATTCACTCAAGTTTTTGAAATATCTTAAATTTAAGTGTCAAAGCACTTGGCTCAGTCATAGCTTTTCATATTTATAATCAATTTTTCAAATAATAAATATTAACACCATTAAACGACAAATTATGTTTGCCCATCGAATAACAAATAATTTTTTTCGAAAGCCATTTTAGTTTACTCCGCAATCTAATGTAAACCGTTGCAACTAAGGAGGTTAGAATAAATGGAGTAAGCCTCCTCCGTATGGCCGTGTAAGGAAAACGAAGCCATAAAACATCGTGGTATGACGTAACGACTTATTATGGTCGCTGCCATAGATGAGCTACTGGCTGGTTTTATTTACATTCTAATCTTTGTTGTCTACATGTCAGCTATTCATCGCTGAATGTTTATAAGTCTCCCATCTAATTTTAATACTCAACGTAAAAGAATTTCTACGTACTATATGGTAAATTTCAAGGATAGCAAATAACTCTTTCAAATTTAATAAAATCTAGGTACATGAAAATGTGTAAATATTAAGTATAACAAAACTGTATACATGGTAAAACATCGAAGATCAGTGGAAGTTTTAATGATATTTTATGCAAATTATGCCTAAAAACATTCTTCTGAGTCTGCGGGCATTGATATTTGCTTTCAGATTCAACGTAATTTTATTTAACAATATGTTTCGCAGCCTTACTCGTACGTTGCATGGCTGCCATGATAAGTCCTAGCGTCATGTTGCTGCCATGGCTGAAACTTTTGTCTGAAGCTTACTCCATCTATTCTAACTTTCTTGATTGCAAGAATTCAATGCAAATTCAACAGTAGTACGTGCTGAATGATAACGGTAAATTTTTTGGTGCCATTTTATCACATATAAAGTAAAATAAAATAGTCAATTACGATCTAGTTGCCCTAGAATCAAGTATTATACTTGAATTATTATGAAGAATTATTCCAATTCCATAATTGTTTTTAAGAAAATAATAATATACTGTTATAATGAATGAGACTAATAATAATTTCGGTGTGGAAAATAACATATCATCTGATGGGTCTTCAGTGCGATTCATTAACAGAATATTTGGCTCAAGAAGGCAATTATGTTTTTCTTTGTACTCTTCTGATTGCAACAGTAAAAATATTGCAACAAACACATTGATTGGGAGAAAAGAAGTTATAATCCTGCTAACTGGACCCAAAATTTACAAAACCGTAAGAAAACGAAAGTTTGGCATATAGGAATCGAGAAGGAAATTTAATACCTCCAAAAACATTTGTCAATTTAATAAGCAAATGTCATCAGAAGTGCAATCAAAAAACTATTTTGGATGAGAAACAGGCTGAAATGAACTTGACCAAAATTACTTTCTTAAGACATTGTATCAAAGAAATAAAAAGAAGACGCCTCAAGTATAACACCGAAGAATCAAGATCACGTTCCGTAACATTAATCAGTAAAACTGTAGCAGGTAGATAACAACATTTGAAAAATATAGACCAGCTTTTATTATATCCTAAAGGTAGAACTGTGTCAAGAAAATAAAGAAGAGACATGATGGACCTACTAAAATTCATTCCTCCTGTTAAACATGATTGCCATAAGAACTTGAGAATAAACCGACATAAAGAAACCTCACATACAGCAGATAAAGATTGCTGATGAAATAATTCTGAATAATAAATATACTGTAACAGAAATGATAATATTCATTTTTCAAAAAAAATTGTAATAAAAATTTATAATGAAAAAAGTTTAAAAAAATGACGAACGAAATCACCAAAAAAATCTGAAAGCTTTCAGATTTTACATTACGCTCAAACAGCGTTTTTTTAACGTTTCCTGTGTTACCTTTATTTATTAAATATCATGTTCTTCGTACTTAAACCATAAAATTCAATTCAACAACAGTATCGCAAAATAATTTTAAAATGAACATATCTTTAGAATTTCCGATACACAGTCACGCACGCTGGATATAATTTGTTTTTCGTACAGTATTGCCATTGCTCGCTTTGAAATCGTTGAGTTTCGTAATGAAAAGTTCATTGAAGAGTTACAAAATATAAAATCGATAGTAATACAAATTCCAAATTGCAAATTTGGGCTTCCAGATGCCCATATTTGGAGGAAGATTACGATATCCAAAATTTGATGGCTCTAGGTACCGTTGTTTTATCAAAGTGCGAGAAACATACGTACATTTATGCAGATTCTTCATTATTTAATTCCTTTAAATATAACACAGGGCGATAGTATTTGGCGGCAACAGTTTGTAAAGTGATTACGGACATTTACAGTGAATCGACGCAAAACGAAATTAATAGCCCTATCGCTCCTTTGGTCTAATTATCTTTCTTTGTAATAAAAAACATAAAAATCTGAGCACAGAATTTAACTTTATTACTTTTTTCACTTGCCAAATCGATTTATTTTCCCGATCACATAAAAATTGCAGCAATACTGATGATTACGTTTTGGCTGCTCTTTCTTATTAAATTTACATAACGCTGGAGGAAACTGCACATGTGTTTATGCATTCTACAATATTTATTTGAATTTATACTAAAAAGATAATTTGAAAAAGTAATATACATTATTTCACCACATTTCTCCACTTTATTGTTTTATGGAGTTAATTGATTTGAGCATGTGAACGGCTCATTATGCTCGGCGCTGTACTGCCTACATCGCTCTGAGGGATTAAGGAATAGATTAAGCATCATGGGGCGAAGAACGATAAAATACATTGAAACTGTTCTCTCTTTTGAAAGTTTTGTGTTCTCTATGGGGTATTTACTATTTAAGGAGTTGCTTTTGTTTATTTTTCCTTATGTGGGAAAACTAATGACTTTGCTCCGTATCTAGAGAATTTCAGCTACCGTCCAAAAGGGGAAAAGAGCAAGTCCTGATGGATTGCTATCATTCTGAAAAAGCAGGCGAAACCGTGTGAGAGGAGGAATGGATTAAGAAAGGCT
>KK112057.1:183670-198822 GCA_000611955.2 Stegodyphus mimosarum | reverse complement strand
TGTAAAGAAAACTACCTCCATGAAGGCTTCCTCTTTTTTAATAGAGTCTGGCTCATACTCCCGCTGATACGGGGAAAATTGCCAAAAATGCCTCTGCAGTCAGCTTGATCGCGAGGATTTGAACCTAGGTCGAATTACAAATATTCAGCGATCTTATCTACTCAACCAGTGCTCTTATCCTTTCAGGCATTTAATTTTTCGGAATGAGTATAATAGAGTATGTTACTCAATTTTTAAGTATTTAATAAGATACTAATCGGATGGATATAAAAAAATAGAACAAATAGAATATTAATAACAACAAAATGTGTGAATATACATAATGAAATATAATTTTATTAATACTAAGCAGTAGCGCAGGTTTCCCATTCAGGACATCCTCTCATTAGGTTATAAGTTATTTTCTCTCTCTTTTCTGCATACCTTCGTGGTGTAATGGCAGTACACTCGATGCGTATTCGAGAGGTCTAGGTTCGAGTCCCGGTAACGTCATTGCACATTTTTAAAGTTTCCAGCCTAATGACTCTACAGTAGCACCTGAACTAAAAGGTGGTGGATGCTGATACTTCACAACCAGGATTTGGCGACTGGGTCCCCCAATCCCCAGTCGCCTTTTAAAAGGAGGAGTATGTAAGGTATTTTATTCCTCCTTTCTGCATGCACACTGGGTGCGTATTCGAGAGGTGTATGCTCGAGTCCCGGCGAGGGCACTGCACATTTCTCAAGCTTTGAGCTTCAAAATAACCTAATGACTCTACCAGGTTCATCTCATATTTCTGAATCCTAAAGATCTTTGCTGTTAAGCTACTGATACTATCCCCATTATACAAAGTGCAACTTCATTGTAATTAAAAGACAGTAGTGATACTTCTAATAAAAGATAGTCAAAGAATTCACAAAAGCCTGTCAGCTTGATATTTGTGTACTGATTGTGTGTTCATTCTTTAACAGCGAGCATGGTGAAGATGTATAGTATTACGTATAAAACTTGAAATCGTGATTATTAATAAATCATTAAGACATCATATAAACTAAGACGATGACCCTTGTTTTCATATGATCTGGGGTTTCTGTGGAAGTGCTCATCTTAGATATATGATGTTGAATATCGATGTTTGTGTTCTGAGAAGTAATGGTAACGTTTAGAGATCATTGCCACAAAAGAGTTTGCTATATTTCTGTTCAACTAAACATCAAAACCAATTGCATAATTTTATTTTACAAAGTGTATGACAAAACTCTTCTGTTAAATTTTACACTAAAGAATATTTAGATTAAGAATTTGATATTTCGAAATATCAAAGAAAGCTACAGTCGTCTTCAAATGTCAGCATTCAGTTTCGGAAAGAAGAAGGCTTAATTTATAATATCTGAGCCACGGAGAGAATCTTTAGTATCACCAATAGAATTTAAATATTATGAAGATTTCCTACTGTTACTGTGAAGTAAGGGTTAAATTACTGCTATTAAAAGGGAAAAAAAGTGATTAAATTTCAGAGAGATCTATATTAATATATAAGGTATTTCTCCCGCCTTCTTAGCATACCTTCGTGGTGTAGTCGTCAGCACACTCGGCGCGTATTCGAGAGGCCCGTGGTTCGAGTCCCGGCGAGGGCATTCCTTCTTCAGCTTCTTGACGTCGAAAAAATAACCTAATGTCTCTACAGTGGCGCCCGAACTAAAAAAGGTGGTGGATGATGATTCTCCACCACCAGTATTTGGCGATTGGGTCCCTAATCCCCAGTCGCCCTTTAAAAGGGGGAGTATATAAGGTATTTCTCCTGCCTTCTTAGCATGCCTTCGTGATGTAGTGGTCAGCACACACGGCGCGTATTTGAGAGGTCCATGGTTCGAGTCGCAGCGAGAGCATTGCTGATTTCTCACCTCTTCTGCTCCAAATAAACCCTAATGTCTCTACAAATATAATGCATACAGTTATAAAAACTCCACATAAATAACCATAGTAAATACCCAACCCCATGAAGTTCCACATAAGTGTAGTTGTAAAGTACTATCTGTAGTTTTATCTCAAATTATCCTTATTACCTAATTGTTCAAAATAAGCAAGCTGGATTCAGTTATATGCTACAAATAGTATAAGTGTACTTCTCTGTGTTTGAAATGCATTGTAATTAGTTAACAGAAATGTTATTGTTTGAAATGCCGGATAGCTTGTATTTTAATGCATCCCGTCATTTAGCGCTTCATCATCGAGAATATTGCCTAAGGTACATTACAGGGACAACCAATTTTGCATCCACGAGAACGGCAAAGCGCTGGCAACAATACCAATAATTTTCTAATTTGGGGGACTAATGAGCTGATAGCAGTTTATTAAAAGCTAAAAGTTAGTAGTAAGGATCAAATGCAAGGATTGTGTCAAAACTTTGTAGCAAGAACTTCAATGAAATGGCAATCCTTTCTGTTAATTCTTCTGCTTCTGTATCTCAAGGTTCCTATGCATCTTCGTCATTACATCACTATATTTGTATCCGAAGAAGTTGAATGTAAAATATCTAATGCGGACACTGAGACTTCTTGTATGGCCTATTAAATTATATAGATTTTTGTTGCATTTCATTTAAACTATATTCTCGAATTTTATTAGTGCTACATTTTTCCTTAAATCAATTCAGTTCTCATTTCGGGGCAAGTCAAAAATACGTCAAAACTCAAAATATCTTTATTAAAAATTGTAAAACACAGAAAAACCTGAAACAGCAAATACAGTCAAAAAACCAATTTTTACAATTAAAATTAAAAGTTTTTATTCCAAAACAAGCATTTGAGCCAAAGGTTAGAAGACCACATTTTCGGTGAACAAAACTGAAAGTTAAATCTTTGTTCCATTGGGCAAAAAGACACTCAGTTTGGCGCACCTACTCACTTAATTCTCGGTTCTACTAAGAGTTTCAAATGCAAACAAATGGTTGCCTCGTTAGGCCTAGCCCTACTTAAACTTTTAAATTTTTGATAATTCTATAAGTATTGCATGCAGATTAACTAGAGGTATGCAAAGCTTAACCGGAACATAAGAACAACATATTTCAACCCGTTTAAAGCAAAAAATTCACATTTTATCAACATATAAGAAAATAATTACTGAGCTTACAAAGCCGGGTAACAGGGTGGAAATGCGTTTGCGTGGCCGATTGCAACGAAAAAGGAAGGTGCACAATTACTATAGCGTTCTACTTCCACTCTTTTTTTAATTATGTGAGATACATACATACTTAGGTACGTGCAGACATCAGAAAAAAGAATCTCTTCTGAATCCATTTTAAATCCATTTTACAATCCGTTTTGAAAAGAAGAGTCCTTTGTTCTGTTCGTGTATACACAGATGTTGCGCAAAAAAGGTCATTCAAATGGGTTCGAAAGCTGTTAAAATGCATATTTTCGTTGAAAAACCCGAAAATACCCGAAATTTTTCACAGTTCCAATACTTCCTTTACTTCGCACAAAGAAGCAAAAAAAGAAGTAAATATTGCGAAACGCCTAGTAAAAAAATTTTACTTTGAAAAAAATGCACAAATAAATTAAAGCATTTAAGAACATATAAGACAAATGCAGTTATGTTCACAACAAATCATAACGTTTTTAGTAACTGAACAGACTTGAGAACAGTAAGCCAAACAAATAATGTTCAGTTTAATGTAAAATGTCTTCTAATTATTAGATCTTGTTTAAATCGATGGACCTTTCAAGCCATATTTGGGATAAATATCTGTAACAAGCTTTCTTCTTGTTTCGAACTGTTTCAAGAATGGTTTACTTACTTAATGTTTCTACGGTCTGTTCTCAGTTACGCAGTTCTCAGTTACGCAGTTCTCAGTTACGCAGTTGTATTTCATTTGTTAAGAATGCGTGGAAGATTAATAAAGAATTAAAATAGACATACCTTTCCCATTTCTTGACCTGTCTATATTTTAGGTTTGATTTATTATTCACTTAGAAGAAAGTTAGAATTTAAAAGGAGAGATTTATGAACAAACTTGCACTAAATATTTAAAACTTTTTATTTTCTAATGCATCTGAAATTTTTAAACTTCAAATTTTCATTAATTTTGCTTGCATTAAGAAGGCGTTAAAGAGTAACTAAGATCTTAATTTTATCAAATTATTTTTTTAGTCATGTACTTGCAATCTCAAACTTTATAATAATAAGTTTAAAATCTTAAGAAACCTCCTTTAGCCTTATGGGGAATTTTCTGAAGATCTCTCCGTACAGGAAAAGGTTAAAATTATGAAATAATTACTACGATTTAGTGTTTCATAACAAAGTATTTCTTGCATTTATCAGCAATATTCGCGAAGCTCAACTTAGAAAATAATACGTTTAAGAAGCTTACTTATAATTTAATAATTAGAGCCGTTTTATTAAAGAAGGAATCCCTAACAGCCAGATTAGAATTTTTTAAATTTTTAAATACATTCTAATCTGTTTCCAAACGTCTTGAACGATGTCATTAATAAGCAAGTAAAAATAACCATGTCAGTAAATTCGTTTATGAATATCTCTATTAATTTTTCATATACGCATATGAAATATACAATTTTATCTTATTGATAACTAAACGGCTACTTTATTACAACAGTTTTTTTCTTACGGAGATTATATAAAAAATCGCTTTTCGTTTTTCAGATCCCTTTCCGCCTTTCCGAAGGTTGTCTAGAGCCTGACTACCCCCTAGATCCTTAGGGCCAAGACCCACGCCCCTGTTTTTAGAAGACACCTAAATTATCCTTTAGCTTCTCATAACCATGTTTATTTCTCCGGGAAGCAAAAGAAATGAACATTGTAAGCCTCCTGAAAGGACTTTCTAACTGACGTCAGACTATGTTAATTGGGTCGTTCTTTGTTTATGAAGCTCTACACTCTCTCTTAAGAAATTTCGTAATCGGTTATATATCTCTAGAATCCATACTGAAGTATTTAAAGAACGTAGTTATTCTTTTTAACATGACATAGGCTTAACGAAATTGCTTGATCCGCTTAGTGCAGAAGTTATACTCTTCCACACCATGAATTCTTTGCATTCTGTTAACAAGCAAGGTCTCGTTTTATTACAGGTTTCCGTTTCATGTGTTCAGGTGTGCCAATAGTAATAAAATAAGCTGTTAGTTCAGGAATGGAAAATTTTTATTATCGACTTTTGTGTTCCGTAACACCTGCTGCTTCATGCATTCGCAGGAAAAGATTTATATGCATCAGCGATTTCTGGACGTGTAAATTTCACCGGATCACCTGCTGCTTTCATTTTCTTTCATGACTTGTCGCATTATTTCTTGGTGTTCTACAACAGCAAAAAAGGAAAGAATCATCTCTTCGTGCATGCAATTTCATTCTTTTTATCTGTCAACAGTAAATTCTTACTTAATATCGGCTGGTTCAAAATAGTCCGAGCCAGATATGGAAGAATCCATTTGCTTTCGGGTTCGGTTTAGGGCCACTCCATACAAGGACAAGCTGCAATATGTACTCATTTATGCCAGACTTGCCTGAACATTTGTCAGCAGCAGTAAATCCTAGCTGTTGTTAAAATTACTTTTAGATATCTAAAAGGTTTATAACATCATTTTTCAATGAGATTATCATCATTCAAAAACCTCACCAGCATTTACTCCCTAAAAAACAATTTCCGAGATAATGCCACATCACTAGCAACTCAAAATATTTCTGCTTACACCATTATATTCTAATTTATTTGGAACATCATAATCCCCAATCAGAATGTGCTAAAAAATGCGACTTAGACTGCAGAACAATATACTTTCCTGCAAAAATAACTAAAAGTGAAAGTTCCTTTCCTCTTGTTTAAAAAGTAATTATTCAAATCGAATCATCAAAGAAGTTACTACAAATTTTTGTGCCCACATGTGTGTACGTACTTTACTAAATGCCGTTTCGTAATTTTATATTGAAAAAGGAACTTTCTTGTGACTAGTGAATTGACAAACTGCATGCTTAAAACGATTTATAGTACTCTGGTGCAAACAATACCAGTTTTTATTCATAAAGAACATCGCATAGCAAGATGGAAACGGGGAATTCGTTTTAATTGTCAGTAGTTGCAATCAAGTTATTAAAGAAACTTTTGAAAACTGATATTCACTTTTAAAATTACATTTTTCACACGTCTTGCGTGACCACAAGATCTAAGCCTTATTAAAAAAAATGAAAATGAGATTATTATTCATTGAAAATTTTGTTCATCACAAAGAGACCCATAGTTATTGGGCGTTAAATGCCACGCTTCCAATAACATCTGTGGAGCTATTATTCATATTAAAAAATGTTTGGTTAGCTTCTTACCAAACAGGCAGCGGCATCGTAAGTATTCATTCTGGGTTTGGATAATTTTTTTTTTTACTCTACAACTGTCCAGCTTTACACAAAATTTTGTTAAAAATTCAGCTTAAGCTAAATACTGTCCTATATTTTCTTCAATCCAAGTCACATATATTCGCTCAAACTAGAAGGCTTTGCAAATATAAAAGTTCACAACCTAGTGAATTTCAATCACAACTGATGCCTTACTGTCGCCGACAGCTAGTCAGTTAGACACAGTTTGATGTCAGTTAGTCGGTGGCTGCTAATTCCTGCATTCACTTTATCGTATTTATGTTGAGATTAATCTGTTAAAGTCTCGTTTTATTCAAAATAATAATTCGTTGATAATTTATAGAACTAAAGTTCCAAATTTTCATCGTTGGCGTTTCCGAATTAGGTGATCTGCTAATGTACAACTATAGAAATCAAGTTCTTCGAAACAAAATACTTGGGAAAAAAATTAGTTGGATTACGAACTAGAGTTACAACGCGTCTTTAAACTTCTTTTCCCATATTTCTCATTTTTGAAAGCTTTTCTCTTTTCAAAGATTCATCAATATCGGTAAGACAGCTGAATGTTGGTAGTTCAACTCAGCTGAAAATTTGGCAAACGAGCTGACTGCAGGGAAGTTACTACATTTTTCCCATCTATAACATGACTGCGAACCAGTTTTCCTTAAAAAACTTTGCACGAGAACACACCTTCCGTTAAGTACATAGCTCTCATATGCTCTATGTAATCTAAATTATCCAATAGAAATCAGTTTTGTTTTTGGATAGAAATAAGGTAAAAGAGGCTCCTTAGCTAATGCTAAATATGTCCCATGATTTGAATCCCATAGAAACGTTTTCCAAAATGGAAATAATGCATTGTTAGGCGATCTCGAATATTGATTTCCTTTAAATAAAGATACATTTAGACTAATAAAATTTTGGAATGCAGCCATTACAAGCAATGCAACTCCCCCTTAAATTAATTGCCAATTAATTAGCGCTTCTTTTTCTCGTATAATAAGACCCCGTACTCTGCAGCGAACATAACTGTGAAGGCTTCTATTGCAACTGCAAATAATGAAATGCGTAACTGACTTCTCAGCTAAAATTTTGTTTAAGGGATTTTGCATAATTCCGCAAGTTATAAAAGTGCATCTACTTGTAAAGCGAGACCAAATTCTGAAATACTTTTCTCCTTTGCGAAGTGAAATTGCTAATACCTAACGAAAATTAGAGTTGAAGTCCATGATATCCACGCGAGTGTTTCTAAACGGTTGCGAAATTCAGATGAAAGAAAGATTCAAAAACCACGGTTATTGTCATTTTCCTTTCCCTCGCAGTAACCTGGCAATCAGAGGCGCCTTTTTTTAGTCCAAATGAGCGTTTTAGTCCAGGAGGGCTATTACTCTCAAAACGGGATTTTCCGTTGAATCACTCTTAAAAGTCTGTATAACTTTTCAAATTGTTGCCACCAAATATTATAGCCCTGTATTATACTTAAATATTATACTTAAAGGAATTAAATAATGAAGAATTTGCATGAATGTGCGCATGTTTTTCTCACTGAAAAAAAACAAAGGTACCACAGCCATCAAATTTTGAATAACGTGATCCTCCATCCGAACATGGGCACCTGAAGCCCGAATTCTGGATTTCGAATTTGTTTTATTACCTATTTCGTATTTTGTAAAACTTTTTGTAAAACGAATTTTTGATTAACAAACTCAACGGTTTCAGAGCTAGCAATGTCAACACTTTACGGAGGGGAGAAACATTTTTATCTCCAGCGGGCGAGTCTGTGTACCGAAAATTCTAAACATATGCTGTTTTTAAATGTTTTGTGATCTGAAAAGTCTGCCTTCCTACTCGCTGGCCGAATCGCTTGTTTTTGCGTAGTAACTCTAATTTAATTTTTTCTTGAACTGTTTTAACTGTATTTGGTGTTTTTTTTTTCTGTGTTTAGCAAATTTCAATGAAGAGGTTTTGAGTTTTTATCTATTTTTGCTTTGCCGCGAAGTGAGAACTGAATTAATTGAATAAAAAATATATCTCTCATGAAATTCGAGGAAATAAGTATAAATGAAATGCAGCAAAAAATCTGTATAATTTAATAAGCCATATCTGTATAATTTAATAAGCCATATTTAATAAGCCATATCATAAGTCATGTGATGTCCACATCATATTTTTTAATGTTAATTTATTTCCCGATTATTTATTTTCATCTTGTAAAATTTTACAAATATATATAAATTCTATAAAGAAGATTTAATTCACAAATTTCTTCTGAGAATTAAAGTTCCTTTACAATAATTATGCTTTGTTAGACTTGTTTCAAACATGAAAGTAAACTATTATGAAACGTAAACTTCATCGGAAGAAAGTTTAACGGTTTATTTTCAGACTTTTGATATATGACGTTCTTAACAACTGAAAATGAGAACTTGCGAATATTGAGGTTTGAAAAGATGAGTTGAATCATCAGTAGTACGTTTATTGTACTGCATTTGTTTTAACCTATCTCTGAAATTAAAGCGCTTAAAATAGTCTAAGAAATGCATTGACAATACAGTTTTTCAGATGAAATAAAATAATATGCTAAGGGAAGAAAGAAAGTGATGTTTTTGGCAATGAATATCAAAATAATCTCTTAGAAACATTAGGTATTTTGAAGCAGGATAGATAAAAAATGAACTGTGCCCTCGCCGGGACTCGAACCGCAGACCTCTCGAATACGCGTACTGACCACTACACCATGGAGGTATGCGAAGAAGGCGGGAGAAATACCTCATATGCTTCCCTTTTTAAAGGGCGACTGAGGATCAGGGGACACAATCGCCAAATCATCATCCACCACCGTTTTTTGTTCGGTGCCAGTTGTAGAGTCATTAGGTTTACTTCGAAGCAGAAGATATTGAAAAATGAGCAATGCCTTCGCCGGGACTCGAACCACGGATGTCTCGAATACGCGTCGAGCGTGCTGACCATTACACTACGAAGCCATGCGAAGAAGGCGGTAGAAATACCTTATAATCTTAATTAATTTAAATATTTAGCACTAAAAATTAATATGAACGTTAAGTATAAAATGACTCATAGGTTTTTCCTTTTAATGATGGCATTTTTAACATCGCAGTATTTGAGTCTTGCCAGTTATAAATTAACTGCTTTAATTTGAAAAATATAATAATTTTTCTCTTAATATTTTGTTTCAAATGAGATTCTAAGGACTTGTATAAGTAAGTGTTAAGCTATTTATAAAATTAAAATCCAGACAGTAATTATAATTTGTTTGAAACAGCAGAACTTTGTATTATTATTTTAAATGCCGAGGGACTTACTTCCACACATTTGTAAAGAATAGCAAAATCCTTTAGTCAGTTAGCCATTTAATCATTGACAGTGCTACCTGAAGTTCTGCTGTAGATATTATATAGATCAATATTTACTCCCCCAAAGAGAAAGGTGTATATACACTGAGGAAACAAAAAAATGTGACAGTTCTATATCTCCCGTTTTACTGGGCCGATTGGCGAAATTCAACTTACCTTTTACATATCTCGAAAGCGCGGCTTAGGGTATGTATTAGATTTATGTATAGAATTGTTTTAATATAGGTAGTTTGACACAAAATCGGTCTTTTCTGTAATGACATGCCATTTTTTCCCATATTTAGATTCTACGACTCAAATTATGCCAAATTGCCAAGTTTTGTAAAAATCGCACGAGTAGATTTTAAAAAATTAGCTCTCAAAATTTTAACGCCTCAGTGTTAATTGAATTTGATATATATTTATTAATATCTCTTTTTTATTAAACTTACTCGATTCCTTCTCCCAGAATTTAAAACTTAGCCTTAATTCAAATATAAATCACAAAATTTTTTATGATTTATTTTTTAAATTTGTATTTTTAAATAATTTTTATAAATTTTTAAAAACAATTTTGAATTATAACCTATAAAATCTTTATCATCATCTTAAAGTAGATGTATTTCTAACCAAACCTGCAAAGAATTGGAGTTTTTTATTCAAAATTTTCGAAGATTTACAAATTAGCACGTTTTGAAATTTGGAATATTTGTTATAAGCGATAATAATGCCAAATGTGGTTTATGCACTTCGTTAAAATTATTGGAAAGTACGAACGATGACCTTTTTTTCTTCCGCTCCCGTACAGTGAAAAAAGAGGAAGGAAAATAGCTTGCTATAAATTAAGAAGTTCACCAAATGAATTATTCTTGGCACAAACTGACAAAAATGCGCCAAGCTAAATTTTTGAATTTCTCCGTAAATTTCGCACCAAAATTTAATAGTTAGGCATAATTTGAGTCGTAGAATCAAAGTATGGAAAAAAAACTGGCATGTCCTTTCAGAAAAAGTGCAATTTTCTGTCAAAACACCTGCGTTAAAAAATGCCATATATAAATCTAATATATGTCCTAAGTCGCGCTTTCGAGACATGAAAAACGAAATTTGAATTTCGTCAATTCCAGTAGCGATAGAGAACTGTCCCCCTCCTTTTTTCCCCGCAGTGTATTATTCAAAGTAGATCAATATGGTATAGGTACTTTACGTAAAGAAAATTATTGTAGATTTTATTAAAAATTTATAACATGAAATTAATGGAATGTACTCCTTAATAGCATTAACTCGTACTCCTGGAACACCTACCCTTGCCTTATATTTAGTGACAGGAGTGTACTTGCATTTTTTTTTTTTTTTTACATAAATTATTGAAGTCTAGCTCTATTGATGTCATCTGCAGTTGCACTTCATACTCTGAATTTCATTTATTTCTGTATTTTGTTTTGTTGCCACATACGTTGAGAAAGATTTTTCACTTAAATACGTTTTCCGAATGGCATTAAACTATTCGTAGCTGTGTGAGAAACTCCTAGGTATTCTGCATGAATCTGCATTCAAAACGTTTGTAGGTTGCCCTTGCTTAAATTTGCATTTTAATTCCAGTCTGTTGATATGTCGATAAACTATTTCCTCTCCTTCTCTGGTGAGCCTTCTGATTTAAGGTAGTAGTCGAACAGATGTTTTGCCCAATCAGACTTCGTTTATTTTCTGGGAAATATTCTGCTGTAGTCTTCTTCAATTGAAAAAGGCGCTCCGCTGTATAATTTTTAACACTGTCATCTAAATTCAATTTATTTACCATTAGCAAACGTTTTTAGTTTTGCAGAGCATTGGCGTCATTCTCTTTGAATATGATGACCACATATTAAGTTTTAAAGCTAATTTATGACTAAATGTATCTGCATATTTGGAATTAATAAACACTAGTCAATTCGGGCGAGTGCTTAAAAATTTCTTTTCGAATCTTTATTTCGACTCGCGGAACCCTGGAGTTTGACTCACGAAACCCCGAAGCAAAGAATATGTACTGTTAAGAAGGAAAACTTCGCAGAAGCAGAAGTGGCTCCCTTCCAACGAAAAGGGAAACAACTGTGCATGCGTGAAATATCTGTCGCCAAAAAGCGGCAAAGCTCGAAGCTGAATGTCGAAGTTGGTTTGGACAGGTTCGACCATTACGTTTAGCAAGAGTTTAAACAAAGAATAGGTTCTTTGGTTTCAAGTAGCGATATGGACAATGGAACTTCAACAGCCAGTGAAAGTGAAACTTCACCTAATATTTCATCATTTCCGAGTTTAAATTATCGCGACAAGTCAAAGAACGATTCATCTTAACCCGCGTTCCTCAATTTCCTATACACGTCGCGGAGGGGGAAAATGTCGGCTAGGTACCAAAGAACCGGCACATCACAGAAAGAAAATTCTCGCCAACAGATTCCGTCGCCAAATCCCTTGGCGAATGTTCCCTTTTCTTTGTAGCGGCGTCGCAGACAAAGTGGTTTACATTACGTCTATGGAGCCTTTCCTTCTATGCCTATCCTTCTTCCGTCTATGGAGCCTTTCTACATAGAGGTTCTTTGCCCGAAGTACAACGGAACACAGTTTGAAGCCATTGGCTTACAGGAAATGGCTGTTACTGCTTTGACATGGCTCAGTCTTTAAACAATTTATCCTAAGCAGAATAATGAATTTCAGGCATGTACAATTTCAATTTAAAATACGTATACCTGAATCTCGTTGCATTTTTGTTATAACTTGCCCATATTTTTTTTAGTACCGCGCCTTTTTAAAAAATGGAACTAGGGTTCCACATCTCTGGTAGAAAATAGTAAAGGAATATTCGTTTAGATTACAGTAAACCCTTGCTGATCGCGTCATTAGTATATTGAGCATATTGAAAAATTGCGTTCCGCAAAATTAACTTACTATCTATGCAATAAACAAATAGGTATAGTTCAGATTAAAAAAATGTATATAATTTATACAAGCATAAATATTACTGTAATTAAAAGAAAAAAATGAGACAAACATTAATTGAAAGGATTTCGATTACTGCTTGATAAGTAGGTACATGATACAATTATTTTCTTTAAATAGCTGGTGACCTTTTTGGGGGAGGATAACGAATGTCTGACGCAATTCATTAAACGTTTCTCGGTAAGGAATGCAGTTTTTCAATACCTCTCATAAATTCAGTAGGGGTTATTGATAAAGAGGATGGGGGACAATAAAAGTTGAATCGTCACAATCTTACCACAAGATGAAACGGAAAAGAAAGAAATGGGAATCCTCTGTACGGTCAAGACTTAAGCGAAATCGAAGGAACTCTGTAGACCGATATTGCGCACACAAAAAGGGGGAAAATACACATGCAAAATAACCAAGTTTTATGGAGAAATTGGGACTCGTACCCTAAAGTCCGAAGTAACAGTTAGCCTATACTGACAACCAGACCGTTCCGGCATTATTTCTTACTTAGAATTTGGAACTTGCATTCCTTAGTGTCGTATAACACTCTATTTGCATCGGATAATTTCGTAAAAAGTTATCGCATTCGTCCATGCGTGCTCTTGTGGTGTAAATTATCTTTAAGTGAAGGGAAATGTGAGAAATTACAGCATTTCCCTAAGCGTTCTGGGGTGTGATTAGCGTATCCAGAAAGCATGCGGTAGACCCCTGTGTCGAAATCTGGCAAGGCCTGATTGATTTTTAATCTTCTGCTTCAGAAAAGTATAATAACTTATCATTATTACATAAAAGTTTTCAAATTTTCGAATTTTCAGTTTTGGTCTAGAAAAGTAAGGTAGATTGAGACGATTCTAAAAATATATAATTTATGCATGTTTCGAAATTTTAAAAGACCGAACTCTCTCATTAAAAAATGTAAACAAGCACTGGCACGTCCACAAAATTAAAGGGACAGATGTCTTCAATTCCGTTATCGTTTGCACATACAGATGTTTTAAATTCCGTTATCGCTTGCACATACAGATGTTTTAACAGTTTTTATTACTCCCTTGGTCAGAATATGATTCTTTTGGAATGCATTTGGCAGCACGTTTTAAACTGGCTTGTTCACTAAGCTGTGTGGTGGAGAATTATCGATTTTCGTATTTACAATGTGCTTTGTTTATTTTGTTTTTCGCTATTCTTTTCTCTCTTTTCATTCATTTAAATTCGCGCTTTTTGTGTTTGCAACCGGTTCTTATATGGTAAAGTGTCTGCGAAAAAATAGATTATCTCAGAATTCTTGAGGCTCAGCTCCTTACCAAAAGCTTTCTAAAATAGCCAGAAATAAAAATAAATTTATAAAACAGAAACAGCTTGATGTATAAATGGCAGTTCAAGATGGTTATGTTGCAGGAAAATATTAAAATAATGCTATTTTTTTATAAATTATTAGTTTTTTTTTTTTTTTTTCTCACAAAATATGTTGTTCTTAACTTTCGGTACATTTTACTTGAAAACTATTCAACCTGGAAAGTTCCAATTTTCTACAGTTGTTTATCATTACTATTTCTTTAAAAGTATGCAGGATATAAAATTTACAAGCACTAATATTGGATATATTAATAATTTAATACTAATTTTTTTAGGATTTTCAAAACATTTTACTAACTTATTTTTAATATTTTTTATTTTTAAGTAAAATATAAAATACTGCTTATTATTCTTAAAGGATATGTTTTTAACTTCCATGCAATATTTGAAAGACGATTAGTGCAGTAATTTTTAAGAAAAGTGTACCAAACTAGAACATTGTCATAAGAGATTCGTCAAAGGTAAGTGAAATTAAACAACTGGTTTTCTAAAACATTAGGCATTTAATATATATTTTATGCGTTTTCTGTAATCTGCAATCTGTGTGTTTTGAATGAAAAATAGAATCAAGTGTTACTTTTTTTTTGAGAACAGTATACCCTAATAACTTTCGTCTCAAAATAGTTGCATTTTTCCAGTCGACATGTCACACGTCCCCTTAACAGAGTTCAAGTTTAGTGAGCTTTTCTTATTACATACACAGTTTTAAATTAAGCAATAAAAAAAAGGAACTTTTTTGTTGTAGAATTTTGAATAAACCTCGATCTATTTCGAGAGCGATCAGACACAGGTCCCTCTTCTTCAGGAGCAAAAACCATTTTCAAAGAATTTTTCCTAATCGCCCTCGAAATCAATAAAATTTTATTCAAAATCTACGCCAAACTAAGATTGCTTTCTTTGCCTAATTTAAAATTTACTCCGATGTTTTTTTCTTCCAGTTTCACTCATATAACTATATATAACGCGGAAAACTCTTTCATGTTTTTCCTTTAGAAATTTTTTCTTTTAAACTTCAGGTATAGAGAGATGTTATTTCGTCTTTAATTAATAATACCAATTTTTTGCTGTATAATGAACTCCAGATACACTCACAGATGGGATAATGAAGCCGTAAAAAAATTACAAAAATTTTAATCTTT
>KK112057.1:169281-181114 GCA_000611955.2 Stegodyphus mimosarum | reverse complement strand
AGGCGCTTTCCACTACACGAAGGCAGAGAACATACTTTATAAAAAAAGAGAAAGTGCCTTACAAATGGAGAAGCGATGGGAAGATTTCGAAGAAATTTCTTCATCACATTGGATAATCCGTGTTCGGAAAGGAAGATAATAGCGCATACACACACATATTCAATTGCAGCATCTTTCAATGAGTGTATAACAGCCGCTTTCTAAACTAACACCTGATTTACAGAACGGAAAACATTATATGTGCCTCAAGCGTTCATTTTCGGGAGTATCTACATGTTATTCATAGTATTTAAAGTATGTAAACATTTCAAACATTTTCCTGTTCTGTATTTTAAAAATATGAAATTCGAATAAACCAGAAACAAAATTTCAAATTTTGTGTTTCATATTTTTGTATTTTTCTTCAAGAATTAGATATTGGTCTATTGTCTGACACTCTCAGTGGCGCCTGATCTCGTTAGTGAGCCTTCTGTTGGTAAACAAACTCTAACCTGCACAGCAAGTCTTTGCTTTTGTGTGATCACCACATTTGAACTTCATGATGTCACATGAGAGTCTTTTTAGCCCAAAACTGCGGTACCCCAGAAGGACTATGAGTCACAAAACGGAATTTTGTGGCGTTTCACTTTTTAAATTGTTGCAGCCAAATATTATCGCGCTGTATTATATTTAAAGAAATTAAATGCATGAATGTATGTATGTTTCTGGCATCGTGAAAAAATGACGGTACCCAGAGCAATAAAATTTTTAATAACGTAATCTTCCACCCGAACTTGGGTACCTGAAGGCCCGAATTTTGAACTTCGAATTTTATTATCTATTTCATATTTTGTCAAACTTTAACGAATTTTTGATAAACAAACTCAATGATTTCAAAGCGAGCAATGGCAAAAAAAAAAAAAAACATTTTTATCTCCAGTGCCAGAGAATGCCTGTCGGAAATTCTAAAGATATGCTGTTCTTAAATACTTTGTTATATTGCTGCTGAATTGAGTTTTATGTGGTTTAAAATCGAAGAGCATGGTATTTAAGAAATAAAGGTAACACGTTAAACTTTATGCAATTATTAATAGTATTTATTTTTATTAAAAAATTTTTATTGAGGTTGTTTGTTACTTTATTTTTACTAATAGAAACCTTTTATCAAAGTTAATTATCCTCAAACTATATTTTTTCATTGAAAATCAGTGCACGCAGTTAATGTAAAATTAAAACTTTCTACGCCAGTCTAATTTTTTTTGACTAATTTTAAATTCTTCTGATTCCTTTTCTAATAAGATATTATTATTATTGTAGTTAAAGAGGTGTTTATTGTAAATGCTAAGCATTTTATTTCAAATTGAGTTACACTCAGTTTGAAATAAAATGCTAATGCTCGATAATGGAAGTAGTTGAGACTAGAGAAGATGGACGAATGAATGAATAAGGACAGTAAGAAATTTTAAAGAAATTCGAGAATTAAATTGAAGACTACTTAATGTATAGTTTCTTTAGGTTTGTCGAAGCAGGAAGATTGTGCAATGCCCTTACCGGGATTCGAACTTTGGATCTCCCAATCCTAGCGGACGAGCTCTCCATTACATCACGAAGGCAAAGAACATGTTTTATAAAAAGAGAGAAAGACCTTTTTTGGGCGTAATATAAAATCTGAAAGTTTTTGGATTTTTTAGCCCAAATGAGCGTTAGCCCAGGAGAACGGAAAACGGCATTCTGCGTCTGTTCACCTTAAATGTTCGAACCACTTTTCAAATTGTTGCCACCAAATGTTATCGCCCCGTATTATGTTTCAATAAACTAAATTTTGACAAATCGAATTGAAAGTAGGTATGTTTCTCGCATTGCGAAAACCAACGGTACCTTGAGTCATCAAATTTCCCCCCCCCCGAACATGGGTACTTGGAAGGCCGGATTTGGAATTTGTTTTATTATCTGTTTCATATTCTGTGAAACTTCAACGAATTTTTGATTAAAAAACTCAACAACTTCAAACAGAGCAGTGGTAACACTGCAGGGAATGAAACATTTCTATTTCCAAAGCACAAAACTGTCTATCGGAAATCCTAAAGATAGGCTATTTTTAAATATTTTAACACAACGTGAACACTCTCGTGGGCGTAACATAAAATTCAAAAGCTTCCAGATTTTTTTTATATATTTTTTACTTTATTATACAGATGGTCATTTACTTCATTATTAAATCGATAAGCAAATATAATTCCTATTATTTTGATCTATCTTTGGAGTTTAAACAATTAAGATTTATAATAAAATCAGTAAGAATTCTTTAGACTTCTTTTTTTTTTAATGTGTAAGTTTATGTTTTACACACAACACACAGTGAATCAATCAATCAACAGAAAAAAAATATGCAGTAAGGCTTTTTTTTTTTTTTGGTATGTGTATGGTGAATGAATACCTTTGAACGGAAAAACAGAAAATTATTAGATTAGTCAAGACTGATTAGAACTTTTAGAATCCCTAAGCACTTAAAAGATGCTGGAGCTCTCACATTCATTCAAAGAGCATAACGCTCGTTTTTTCTCCATTTCTTCTTTCTTGGTATCTTTTAGTTCCTAAGCACCTTTTTTGTGGTGTCCCCTTTCCTCGATGCCTTAACCTTGTGCTCATTTTGCTTAGCAGCTAATCCAGCTAAGTGTTAGTTTATGAAATAATGCTTCATATAATTCACATCATCTAAATATATTGCATTAAAAAGAATTGAGAAGAGTTTGTATATCGGATACTGACCAGTAGAAGCCTGGTATAGAAATCACCAGTAGAAATAATGTTCTTGTAATCTATACAGATTACAGCAAGTTATGAGCATTTATTTTCTTACGGTGCCGAGGAGTTAAACTTCGCTTTGTTGTACAGGAACAGTATAAATACTGTAAAACATTTTTATAACTTTAATATAAGAATATTAGAGTTAAACACAGCTGCCTCCAAACACTATTCTAATATTCTTATATTAGAGTTGTATTTCAAGGAACAATGGTTTACCACAATACAATTTGTGAAAAATCCCCAATCTTCATTTCACATCAAGTCGTTTTTTGTGAGCTCGCGTGCACGGAAGCTGCGATTTCCGTAGGAAGAATTCCCGGATTCGGACCCGGAATCTTTCGACCTCTGCCACCCTCAGAGTCATCTTGGGAAGTCTCCTACCGGCCGGCACAAAGTACCCCACCCCCGTTTTTTTGTTTTCTCTTATTATTTCTCGGTAGTGAATAACGTGGGAAACTAACCATTTTCTCGCCGTTACTCGTGGAAAAAATTGAGATCCGTATGGAATCAATGGGTTTGTTCCTCTCATGTTACGATTGATGTGTAGGTGGTTCTGGATTGTTAGCTGATGAATGAAAGTGGTATTTTATGAATGAAACAAGGATTCTATATTTGTACAGGAAAATGAAGTGGGAGCATTTTTCAAAGAAAAGCAGAAAATTCGTACAGCGAAGTGATTGATGTTAAAGGATAATATTATATCAGGCAATTATATGCCTTTTTTCCTTTCTCCTTAATTTTCTTAATTCCTTCCTTGTATCTTAGATGGATATAACATACCTAGGTACCTAGGACGACTCACAAAATTGTAGACACAGTTTAAAAAGTGTGTGTAATCTGATTTTTCTTTTGGAATTCAAATCAGTGCAGCATTCATTGATTTCGCTTCATAAAATTTCCCCGAGTCACCTTGTTATCATGCCCTGAAAATAAGAAAAGGTTTCCTTTTATTTAACAAGATGAATATAACATACCTAGGTACCTAGGACGACCCACAAAATTGTAGACACAGTTTAAAAAGTGTGTGTAATCTGAGTTTTCTTTTGGAATTCAAATCAGTGCAGCATTCATTGATTTCGCTTCATAAAATTTCCCGAGTCACCTTGTTATCATGCCCTGAAAATAAGAAAAGGTTTTCTTTTATTTAACAAACAGCTTAAAATCTTTTGTTGAAAAATAAGTAAAATTTTCAATTAAAATTTTAATTACGCTAACGAACTAAAATCCACGCAGCCTTAAAGCTCCGCAGCTTTTATTTATATCTGAGGCGCAAAATAAAGATGCAAAACTTAAATAGTAAAATGAACTCACTTACTCTAACTTGTATTCGTAAGATAAACGGAGATTGTCCCCCCCCACCGCATCTGTATATATTACATTAGCCTTTAGAGAGAAATTGAGAATGGAACTATTTAAATGAAATTAGCTGAAAGAATTTCCAATATTAACTAAATGCACTGCAGAGAATAAGAAGTTTTATGTTTCAAAAATACAGGGATATATTAAGATCATTAGTAGGAAGTCTACCGACATTGCATCCGTAAGCGAAAAGAAAGGCAGGGCAAATAATTAAGCTTGTATATAAGGTGAAAAGAAAGTTAAGCCTGGGCAAAATCGATGATATAAGTCATCAATCATTTAATAAAAAAAATTTTTAAAAAGGGAAATTCACGCTTTTTTGAAATCTTTCATATCTCTGTCTTTATATACACAAAATATAATATTAATACATTTAGTAAAGATGAGATTGTAAATGCTATTAATAAATTAAGATATTAAATAGATTCAAAAGTAGCTTTAATTTGAATTCCTGAATGCACTGGGATGATAACTTCTCCAATGGGCGTGCTCGACACTAAATGGGGCCCACAAACAGTAAGCCAACAAATCAAATCCTGTTTGAGCCACAAAGTATGATTTGTTCAGCGGCTGAATAATGGTTTAAAAAAAAAACACTTTACGCAGGTCTGATGCAGTTGAAGAATATGTTACTAAGACGCATAATCCCTAACCTTTTTATCTCGGTCAGTGTGTTTTGTTAAGAACTACTGTTGGCAGCACAGTAATTTGACATGTATTATTAACTAGTATTTTAAAGTATTTATAAAACAGGACAAATATTGAGCTTCTTGCTGAAACTAGCAGAATAGACGAGACACAGCGATGAAATATTAATGTTCTGTTAAGAATGAATCTAACTTTGGGTAGAATAATAATTAATCGCAAAATGTCTTAGGTGATAAGCAATGAAAAGTCGCAAAAGTTTTCACGACCAAAGATGTCAAAGATTGTAGTCAATATTTTTTTTTTCTTTTAGAGGAAAATCTATCTATCTGAAGCGAAGTAGTAACAAAAATTAGTAGAATCTCACCAAAATAAACATATATTTTTAACCGTAATTTACCAATTAGCTTCGAGAAACATATTCGACACCAACATTTTGATCAAGATTGTTATTTAATTAAACAGTGTTTTTATGTATTATATGTGGGTTCCATGTCTGTTTGAACTAATATTATCATTAAACACTTTTATACAATAAATACTTCTACAATAACTTTTTAACTAACACAAATTTTGCAACAACATACAAAAAATATAAACGAAACTCTGACAATTTTAGAATTCTTCAATTTCATCTCTGCCAGTTTCAAAAAAAGGTAATACTTACAAATTAAAATACAGTATTTCTGTTTATTAGCAGACGATTTTTTAATACCACATGCTATTTTTGTTATTTAACTCTTTCTCAAGTGCTCGCCGATTTTCTTCAGCAAATAGCATGTTTTTATAAGGAATCGACGTGTGTTGACTTATCTCACTTATCGAACGGTACATCAGAACAAACCCACGAAATTCATTGTGGCAAGGAGTGCAAGATTGCGCCTGTCGTTGGCCTGTCAATGACAGGCGCAATCTTGCGCTCCTTGCCACAATGAATGTCAAGCCTTGAGCACCATACACGTGGCAGTTGGACTTCACTCAGTTTTGCCCCCAGTTTTAATGGAGAGCACCTCGGGGGTGGATATGTCCGAGGGTCTCCCATCCCTCTTCACCTACCACCAAACTCTCGAGAGGACTTTCGGCTCGCCGCATATCTAGAGTTCCCTCATGCCGCACGGACAATATACATTTACAAGCATTCATGCCTTCTTCGGGATTCGAAACCGGGCCCTTTGGTACCTCAGTAGGCTCCCCCTATACCTTTTGGCGAAATTGTTTAGCAGTGCTAAAAAAGCATTGGAAGGCAATGTTATATCTTTTCCGGAAACTTTCTTTTCCCCCTTCCAAACACAGAAATAATTTAAATTTCCTGTTTGAATTTCAGAATAAGGATACTTTGCAGTGCAGTTTTATGAAATTGTAATGGAGAGCAGTGAAAAAAATTATATAAATACAAAAAAAAAATTTAAATAAAATTCTAAAATGATAAAACAAATTCTGAAATTTTCAAATTTATTCGAAATTTGGAGAAAAATCTGGTATTTGAGAAATAAAATTCGCTAAGATTATCCATTTGAAACTTAACCTTCTGAAACTAAGAATTTCAGATATATGCATTTGAAACTTCGGAACTCGGCAAAAAAAGTTAATGATGCAATTATGCGTTCATTAATACGCTTTTCATAAATGTATTTGCAGTTTTAATAAAGCGATACATTAGCAATTTTTTATTCATGAAATATAAAATATTAAATATGTTTCCCCCTTTACAATAGTTATTTATAATCATGTTTACTTCCAAATGTATAAAAAAGGACAAAGTTTCTAGATGATTTTGACATGCACGGAATATTTCTAATAGTTACGATTAGAATATACTGTTACGAATATTAGAGTTTAAAAACGTATATACATATAGTCTTTATTTATCCCCATTTTAATTTGGCTATCTCTCCTTTTCGTTCTAAAAGTAGGAGTTCTTTATAATACTGTTCTTAATAACTTTCTAGACTAGGTCTTCCCTAATTAATCCGTTCCATAGTTATTAGGTAATCATGCTACAATTCGGATTGCTCTAATCCAGTCAGATTAAAGAAACGTTTTACTATAAATATCTGTGCTACTAATGCGCTGTTCTTTTTCTTACTCCTTTTGCTACCCCCTGGGGTCGATACACTGGCTTGGTATCTTGTCATGGCAGTAGCACGCTGGGGGAACATAATCTGCCGAGTCTGCCGATTTCAGAACCCCAAGGGAAGATCGTTCATAAGTTTGGACCAAGGAGGACTGGCTGTAAGCTCTGAAGCTGGTGGTCTCAGTAGCGGGCATGGCTTGCCACTTGACTCTGTATTCCATAAAATTCCATAGTATCGGTAGTGGTGCGGCGGCAAGTACATTGTCAAGATCGAATTCCGTGTCAACCCTTCAGTCTGGGGCTGCCCGTGCAGTACTGGCGGGGGTTCTTTGACGACCAGTCAAATCTCCAGGCTTAAGAGGCCGCATCTCATTGTGGTCTCAGTTCGCCTGGAGTGGTGACCCCGGTCGACCTATTCAACCATGAGAATCGAGAGTTCGTTTTGATCTGTCCCCCGTAAGTTACCCCCCGGGGGTTGACTCAGGAGAATTCCTGGGAAGTACTGGCTAGGATCTGTACTTAGGCAGTCTCAACCACGGGGCCAAAATATCAGGTACTATTGTACCTTATTCTTCACAGGACTAGAACCCGGGTATTGTGCCCAGGTTGGGATCAGGCTCGGCAGGGACCGTACTGGTACTGTCTTGTCCGCTCCCTCGGCTGGGGTGGAGCTGATAAAAACAGACAATGGGGGGGGGCGAGGGACATATGCCTGCTAACCTAAGGTATACATCAGGCGTCCCCGTCCTCCGTAAAGTGTCCCCCGTAAGTGTGGGACGATTCCAATTTCTATTCCTATTTCCGCTGTTAAGCCGCGATTAACATGCGTTTCGCATATTGTTTTCCGGCTATCAGGAGGTGTATGCCGCAATGGCGCTGGAGATAGAGTCAATGCCTGACGCTGGGTACGAGGACAGTTAAGGAGATGGGAGGGGGAAGTGGCCAGTTTGTCACATGAGTCCAAGGAGACATCTGATTGGTTGAGGCTGTTTGACGGCCAATCAAATCTCCAGGCTTAAGGGGCCGCATCTCATTGTGGTTTCAGTTCGCTTGGAGTAGTGACTCCGGTCGACCTATTCAGCCATGAGAATCGAGAGTTCGTTTTGATCTGTCGCCCGTAAGGCTGTCCCGTAATGCTTGGAGGCAGAGGCTATAATCCATGTGAGGCAGACGATTTAGTCAGCCAGGAAATGGAGCCTCTGTTCTCTGGTACACCTGTCGCCCGTAAGTGTGGGACGATTCCTATTTCTATTCCTATTTCGCCTGTTAAGCCGCGATTAACATATGTTTCGCATATTGTTTTCCGGCTATCAGGAGGTGTATGCCGCAATGGCGCTGGAGATAGAGTCAATGCCTGACGCTGGGTACGAGGACAGTTAAGGAGATGGAAGGGGGACGTGACCAGTTTGTCACTTGAGTCCAAGGAGACATCTGATTGGTTGAGGATTACCAGGTCTCATAAGCTGGGAAACTCATTTTACACCCAAAATAATCCAATATAAATGTAAATAATGATGAACACAGTTGCAAACAGTTATCAGAAATCCTATATAAATGATTACAAAATTCAGAATTTCATTGAATGTCCTGGATAATTACACTACTTGGTCACCCACCCAAGTGTTGTCTCTAAGTAATGCTGCTTGAAATTGCAGTAGCTATTCTGCAAATACATATCAAAACGTAATATTAAGTTGGAAAGTCCTGACTTTTGCTGAGCAGAAAAGCAGCAAAGGGTCATAAGTAGCCATCCTCATTTAAAATTTCATAATGAAATAGTCCAGATTGGCTCATGTGGTCCCAGCGTTGTGAATTATGAAAGAATGTTTCGTTGGCATTATGGAGAAAGTTTGTAATGGGGTCAGTCTTTAGGTCCTTATGTGGGAGATTGTTGCGTACGAAATAGTGGGCGTTGGTACAGATTGGTAAATATTTATTTTGAAGCACTTGTAACTTGTCATGAGAGGGAGATACAGCGGCCCATGCCGAAGATGCGTAAGTCATCAGCGGTCTGATGGTAGAGAGGTAGCTGATTCTTTTCTTTGCTAGGTCTAACTTTGAATACTTTCCTTTGATGGGAAGTAGGTATTTCATGACTTTAGTAGCTTTGCTTTTAATATGATTGATATGAGTTGTTCAGGTGAGTCGGACATTGAAGATAACTCCTAGATATTTGGCTTCTGTTACAATCGGCACAGGTTCTCCAAATAAAACTAGGTAATTTCGGATAGCAAGATTTCTTTTCTTTTTTTCTGATGACGAGAAGTTTTGATCTGGTAGCGTTCATACGAATTTCCCGGCATTTACACAATGTTCCAATGTCCGGAATGCAGGTTTGAAGTTTATTGATCGCATGATTGACATTAGCTGAAGTTATCTCCAAGGTGGTATCATCCGCATAATAGGCAAGTATGGAACAATTACTTAGATGGGGTTTAGGGAAATCCGTGACATAGAAAAGGTAAAGTATGGGGCCAATTACCAAGCATTGGAAAAGTGCACTCTGAATATTCCTGGATGTTGAGACTGTATTTTCCACTGATACTTGAAGGTTCTGTTTGTAATGAATGAAAAAAATCAGTGGAATAAGTTCTCGTTCAAAATCGAGCTCAATGAGCTTCGTGACTAATCCGTCATGCCCGACGGAACGTATAGAATAAGGATAGCAACATTCAGTTTGAAATGTAGTGCAGCACCAATAAATTCAGTAATCCGGGTGAGCTGCTCTAATGTTTCCTGAAGCCAAACTGTTCTGGGGGAAGTTTACTCAGATGTGTTTTCATGAGGGTAAGAATAACACTTTCGAAAATCTTGGCGAGTCCAGGTAGAAGACTGATCGGCCTATATCCTTCCGGTGTTGTATGATCTTTTCCCGGTTTCGGGATCATGATGATTTTGGCGGCTTTCCATTACAATGGAAAGTATGAACAGGTCAGACAGGCATTCATGATGCTAACGATTCTGCATATGACAGAGTTCGGAAGGTTTTTAATTGCTTGAGTAGTTATTCCATCGATGCTAGGGGTTTTTTTGTCTTAGATTCTTCATGTGTTTCTGAGCTTCGTTTGGCGAAGTGCGTTTCATGAGATTTTTAGCATTGGGAGCATTAACGCTTGGAAGATGGTGACCTATTTATAGGCCAGAGTTTTAGAGTTTCAAAAAGACGGCTGTGGCCGAAATTTCGGCCAGAGAAATTCTTTCCCCCCACCATTTAGGGTGCGGAGATAGTCATTGCTTGAAAACCTTCCCCTGCCACTTGTCCGACGACCTTCGCGCCTCACAACTATGGGATTTCGTAAATTTCCTTTCATATTCCCTCAACACTGCAGTCTTACCTCAAGGCTAAAACTTTCAGATGCGTTTTGCATGATTAACTTGCTGTCTAGAATTCTACATACACTGCTCGACATTGAAAATGTAACACCAAGAAGGAGTGGTCAGAAATTTATGCAACTTTTAGAGTAGACGCACGTCACTGTGTTATGCGAATGATTGAAATGCGCAGCTCCCCAATCGATGCCAGATGCTTTTTAAGTCTTAGGTTCTTGATGTGTTTCTGAACTTCGTCTGGGGAAGTAAGTTTCATGAGATTTATAGCGCAGGGAGCGTTAAGACAATCACGACGCTTGAACAAGGTCACGAGTTCAAATTCGGGGTCTGACGGCCAATCGTTTGTACTGAACGGTTTTTCTAGGTGTGTGGCGAAGACATCAGCTTTTTCTTGCTTTGAAGTTGCAACTTGATTTCGATAATGTCCTGGACGGTTTGTAGAATAACAGGTCCCTCAGAATTTTAATTAAAGACCAAAATGTTCCATCACCTAGATCCAAATTTAACAATTTATTGTGCCAAAGTTCTTCCTTATGTTGTTTTATGAGCTTCTGTATTTCTTTGTTTAATCTGTTGATTTCTCGCTTAAGATTTCAGTACTAGGTGAGATGGAAAGACTTTCTCAGTCGGTTTCTAAGTTTCATCTTGTTGCAGATGTTGTTAGGTAATTTAATGATCTTGTCACTGTTGACTATGATTTCGTTGGCTTCGTAAATAGCGTCTTGAATGTTGCTTGTGAGAATTTTGGCTGCTGGATCAATTCCAGGTTCGGTGCTAAGGTTAGTGAAGTTGAGGATGAGGTTTTCCATTAAGTTTTCAAATAACATCCAGTCCGTGATTTTTCTAGTGTTGTTGACAATAGGTTTGGATATGACTAGTGTTGCGATAATGGGAAGATGATCAGAAGAAAGTCCATGTTTGACAGTAAGGGACATAGGAATAGTGGTGGTGGAAAGAATTAAATCCAAGATATCAGATTTTTCCACTCTAGTCAGTCTGTTCGTGTACTACTCAGGTTCATGAAGGGCGACAGGATTGTTGAGGATATAATCGTGCAGACGTTTTCCATTGAGATTGCCTCTACGGCAATGCCATGCACCCATGCCAATCTAGAGAAACCAAGCTTCGCAACAACAAAGACAGCGCCTTCTTTTGTTATTGCGAATTAAATCATGCTTAATCCATTCTAAAATTTATTCAAGGAAATAAGTGTTTAAGATTTACTTCGTAATTTTTAATATAGATATTTTGAATTTTTATGTATTTTTGCTTTGTCGCAAAGTCAGAACTGAATTAATTGAATGAGAAATATTGAATCGTCTGTGGAAAACTGTTTCTTTTTTTTTTTTTTTTGTTTAATTTCTTTTACACATCGATTTAGATTTATTATAGTATGTGAACAGAACATGTGGCAACGATTAGGGAATTCTCCAACTGATATACATAATTTTTGTTCATTCTGATGAGTTATAAAATGAATGAGATGTAATGCTGTTCAGTGAAGCTAGCGCCAGAGTCTCGCTGTGGTAAACAAATGTAATGAATTTTAGAGTGCATTTATTCTATTTTGGTTTATGCAGTGGCGTAAATAAGAGTATGCAAGGAATGCCATCGCATAGAGAAGGCTTAGGAGACCAT
>KK112057.1:156033-169224 GCA_000611955.2 Stegodyphus mimosarum | reverse complement strand
TATTACATATATATAGAAATTTTAATTCACTTTCGCCTGATAAATTCCGAACTTTTTCAGTAAAAGAAGATTAATTATTACTTTTATATTTTTTATCTTGTATTTTTTTAGTTTTTGCTTTTGCTTTTTAGTTTTAGAGTTTGTTTTACTATGTATTCTTATATTAATTTTGAAGTGTTTGGATTTTGTGTTAAACCTCTTTTTACACGATTGCTAATGTTAATATAGTAGTTGAGAAATAGCCCTGCTTTGACTTCAATTTACTTGTTATATAGAGTAAGTCTATAGAATACAAACAAACTTCTTTTAAGTTTTTAATGACCCCGTACCTGCGGTGCAGTGACGCAGTTCCCTGTATGACGCAGATAGGGGACCTTGGAAGCACATGAAACAGCTAAATTTAATGTTTGTAAAAATTAATATTCCATCATTCGACTATGAAATATTAATTTCGTGACCTACCCCAGTTTAGGGATAGGAGTCAGCAGAAAATAGAAAAAGTTCCTTTGTATTCCTTACTCTCTAATCTGAAAATTATTAAAGGCGACCCCCTAAAGGAAAGGTTTCTCACTTTGCAATCCCAACTCAAAAGGGGGTGGAATCAAATTCACTGAAACAACCTTGTATTTGGCGTACATTTACTAAATGAAATGACGAAATGTCGCCTTCGTCCACGAAACGCAAAGAATTTATGACACCGCATTTGGAAAGGAGAGACTTTCCGTTCGGCTTAGGGATCTTTTAATGAATTCAAGGTCAGGAAAAAAAGGGGGAAGTTTTATGCAAGAGGCTAAGAACACAAAGTTTCATTCAGATGCTTAAGCATTAACCCTTAAGTAGAGATGTTCATTTTCTGTTACGTAAACACAGAGGAGGAGCACGCTCTGTTTATGCATTTTAAAAATATAAAACTTTAAAAGAATGTACTCTTGTTATCATATGCATTAATTAGCATTAATTAATATAAGCATTAATTAATTTGCTTGTTATATTGAAGTAATTATTTCTTTTTAGAACTTTAAATTTAATACATTAAAAGTTAATTTTTTAGATAGCATATGAAAAAATACCGAACACTTTATCAAATAAATAATATAAACACTATTTACTTGCAAATGCGTACAAACTGAACTATTTAATAAATTTTCCATGTACAGAATCTGAATTATATAACATTATGTAAAAAAAATTTAATATACAAAGAATATTAAAAAACTGCGGCATATTATTTTAAGCATTTTCAACACAATTTTTGCAAATTCTCTTGACACGTTCATTATCGGATCCTTGCAGCTGAAACATAGACAGGCAGTTTTTCTTCTCAGTCTAGGGAGACAAACAGAGCATGTTCTACACTTTTTAAGGGTATCAGTAGTTACATCTGGGCTGCAATAGATTCCGCTGGAAACTCCTAGCACTCTTTGAATGTACATTTTTATTGCTCGGTTCACAGTTGGCTTTTGAAGCCTTCATTCCATATGTGGTTTCACTAATCCTGATAAAAACTCCATCAAAAAATCAGTTTTTTTCCAATTTGGCGCCATCGCTTATCAGACCAGCTGCTGAAATGACTTAAGTAGTAATAAAGCCATCTCCCCCCATGCAAGAAAAAAGTAACGTAAAACGCAGAGGTGAGGTCTATATGCCCGCGGCCCAATTTTAAAAATTATTTTTAAAAAAAATTAATGGATAGAGTTTAATAAAAATTTAGGAATAATTATATTTTATGTCAACTTGAAAGTACAGAAAAGAAGAAGAATGACTTTATAACTTATAAGCAGTTTCACAATTCTAGAATATTGGCGCGGTCATACAGACGCCACCTCCGTGTTTAAGGGTTAAGCGGCCAAATATTTCAGTTAATTTCCGGATTAAATTGCTTTTTTTCATTAAATTCATCGAAATTCCTTACTTCTTCACTCATGGGGGGGGGAAAGAAAATGAAATGGATGACTATTTTTACTTGAAATAATGAGTATAAATCAATATTTATCCAATTTTTCATATCAAAATTTTCAAAATATTCTCACATTGCAGATAAAACGCAGGTTAAGAATTCTTTAAAATCACTAATCCAGAATTAAATCTGAAAGCATAGAACTCTTAAAATATATCTTATTTACTAAGCATATTTTAATGTTTGAGGATTTACTTTTGAATTTACTTGATTTACTTTAGGAAAGAGAAGAGAGCTGTGGTGTTTCTTAGCCTGTAAATTACGCATCTGGCCAAAAATTTACACTAATCGATAATTCTGAAGATATTAAATTTGTTTTGAAAGTAATATATTAATTTCCCTTCGTTTGAAAAAATACAATAAAATACAATTCATTTTAACAACGTGAAACAGTTAAGCGTAGAATTCAGTAATGCGTAATAATTTGTACGGAATTGAATTGAATTATTATATAATAATAAAGCACTCGGGAACTATTTACCTCAGGGCCAGAACGCCTTCGTGGAGTACTTTCTAATCGTTATCTGAAATGAAATTTTACAATTTACTTTACTTTTGCTTTTAATTTACTTTCCACAGCATTCAGTACGTGAAATCATCAATAATAGTATAATAATGATAATAAAAATGGCATTACACATCTAAAAGTATATACTATGTCGTAAATTTCGATAAATTAATTACTGAAAGTAGCAAACATATCAATGGTCGCGTTGTCCTAATAGTTTAGCACATGAAAGCTCCTGAAACAGCTAAATTCAGCTAAACACTGAATTTAGCTGTTTCAGGAGTTGCATTTCATCTGAAAGAACGCTAATTGCAATTTTCACTACACAAACGAATGAAATATTTCAAAAAAGAATTCTCTCCCCGTTATTGCAATATTTCAATAATTTTGGCAAATAAAAAAATTTAATTAACACGCTTTAATAGCAAATGATGCGATTTTCACACATAAAATCCCTTTTTATATTATCTTTCATTTCGGCACCACTGCGTAACTTTTCTAAGGCATAAATAGCTTCCATTAATGTATGTTTCCATACATTATATTTAATTTTTATAGTTTTGTCATTAATAAATTAATGATTGAGATAAAAAATTGATACGGCTTAATTTATAAGCAATGTAAAAACTGGAAATCTGAGGTCCTTAATTTCTGAAACATAAATAGCTTTCTAAGTCGCAAATAAAAAAGATAACAATAATCATAAATACTAATGCGCCTATAAAAATATAACCGCTTTTTCTAACTGACTTTTGCTTTTTGACCCACCTGGGGTACAAAAATCCTATTTTTATTGAATGAAGTTTTGCGCATTTCTCTAAGAAGTACGCAAAACTTGTTTCATACAACTTTATTTTTACTAATTATGAAAAAATTTTATATTTGTTTAGGATACAAGTATTTAAAGTAGTATACATAAATACTTGTTTCCTAAACAAGTATTTATGTGAATTGCTTTAAAGAATCTATGCGACAGAGTGTGAGTACTCATTTTCAAATATACATTAGGGTCAATAAGCTTAACTGTAAATTATTAAACATTTCTGGGACCTTGAAACTTGGAAAGGAATCGTCATATTCTGCTACAGTGGGTATTTAAGTTTAGATAAATCCTCATGCCATAAGTATTTTGAGTTTAATTTTAAAATTTCCATTTGGTATTCCACAGTCATTTTCAAAGCTCTTTGGATACAGGTCAATAAAATTTGTTTTTAGCTGTTTATTATTTCATCCTAAACTTGTGGAAGAATTTCCTAAAATTATTCGAATATCCATACTTTTTACAGTTAAATATTTAATAATTATACATTAACTGAAATACATTTATTGTACAGAGGAAACGCAGAAAGATATCGCAGGTCATGTATTATGTATCATTGGAATATGACAATAATAATAGTACAATTTGACTGAAAAAAAAACACGAGATGTTTCAGCGTTTTAAAAGGAAAGTGGACATCTTTACAGTAAAATCTTGGATGAAAGTTTTACTGTGACTCAACTTGGGAAGACACTGGAAATTTATAGTGGAGGCAAAGTCCCTTTCCTCGCTAACAGCTGCGTTGAAGTGTGAAATGCTACTCCTCAAGTATACTTCTAATTGGCTGATGACTCAGAGCAGTAAACTGAACTTAAACTTGCTCTTATTCTAATGCCATTTCTCTAATCTATATCGAGAACGTAAAGAAGTTTTTCTTTAAAATTAAATTTCAGAGTGATCTCAAATATAATTCTTCATTATATAGGCAAGTTATTGATTTGTTCTATTACAAAAACTTAATTCTTATAATTCAAAACTTCAAAAAGAATTCGATTCAGCTAAACTTTTAATCCATTTATCTGAAAATCCAAGCTTATCACCATTAACAATGCAAATGTCTACTAATATTAATAACGTATTGTTCTATTAACATGAAATATTTTCGTGATAAATATGAAATATAATTATAATATATGTTTCCATACATTAAGAAACGTAATAACAGGCTAAACATTTAGAACAAAATGTTTTTAAACCCGTCCTGAGCTACAGCTGCAGAATCGATCAGTCAATCAATCGACTCGACAATCGAAAATCAATCGACTTGAATAGAGCTCATGAACATCTAAAAAAGACTTTTATTAATATGGAAGATATGAGAAACAAGTTTGAAGACATTATGAAAGAAGCTGAGTTTATTGCAAATAAATGGGGCATAGAAACTAAATTTGAAAATAAAAGAAAAATAAAGACAAATAAATTTTTTGATGAGCTATGTGAGGATAACCGGTTTGAAAATTTATAAATGTCTTTTAAAGTAACAGTTTTTATGCTGCTGTCGACATTTTAAATACTCAGTTAAAGTACAGAATGACTAGAATGACAAAAATCGCAATGATGTTTTCATTTTTGAAACCTAAAACTCTGTCATCATCAACAAATATGGAAACTATTAATAATGTTTCAAAAATACCGAAAACATATAAAGAAGACTTTACTAATGCACTGGAAGTACAACTGTTATTATTTATAAATACTTTTAGAACAGAAATCCAAAATTTGAAATCCGTTAAGGATTTAGCTAAATTAGCAATGGTAATACATTATCACATGACAAGCAGTTATTCGGTAGTGCGCGGTTTACTTATATTGTATTTATCATTACCTGTAACCAGAGCCAGGAGTGAGAGGTCATTTTCAAAAGTGAAAGTAATAAAAACATATTTGAGAAACACTATGACACAAGATCGGCTGTCAAACCTATCACTATTGAGCGTCGAAGCTGAAATAGCTGAGAAAACGGACGTCCAGGTTAAATAAGTTTGCGGAAATGAAGGTTATTAGGCGCAAATTTTAATAAAGAAGGATTTTTGTTTTTATGATGAATTTTAGCCACCAGTGTTATAATTACACTTATTGAGGGGGGGGGAAACATTGTTAGAGAAGAAGAGCAGTATGGGCTAAGGAAAATTAAAGGGAAACAGGAAAAAACTTTAGCATTCATATTTTTTATAAAAATTATTTATTGAAGTAGTTTAGTGTACCAAAAGGTCTTTTAAAAAGAAAAAAAAACATTACGATACATATTTTCTCCAAACCTTAAATGTTCAAATAGTTTTCTTTATGAAGATAATGGTAAATATGTTTTATATTTAACAAATGTATCATTTACATTATAAAAGTTATTTTTTACTTGTATATTATTGCATAAGTCATGTTCGTAAGCTGTGTAAATTATAGAGTACTATACATTAATGTAATATCTTTTCTGTACGTTTATCAATTATCTTCAGTATCAGTTTATAATATAACCAGTTATTTATAAGTTCGCTAAATTAAACTTAGATAGGCGCAGATTTGATATAAAAATTAAAAACATAATAGTATGTAAAACCTCTTGAATTTTATACAAAAATCTCCGCAAATGTAGGCTTTCTTCCTCTTCTTAATGCCATACTTTACGTCGACATGTTCCTTTTTTTTATACAGACTTATTCATTTACTACCAGTATGTATCTCAGTGAAAGTAGAGAAAAATCTGTCTCTCGTACTCACACGCACGCACGCAAAAAGTCTTAAATAACTGATTAAAATCATCTGACGTCAAATACCCAGGCTAAAGCAAATTTGCGTTTCACCAGTTGGTCAAGTGAAAATATTTTCCTTTTCATTTTTTCGTCATGTTACATACCTTTCAAATGGTTCCCTAAGCACGTGCTTTTATTTTTTAACATTTAATACAGATGTGATAAAAATCCTCATGAAAAGACTGGCTCGTGGAATCCTTGATTTTTTTAAAAACTTTTCAGATATTTTTTTTTAAATTTAAATTTTTAAGCACATTAAATTTATTGGGAGAATGGCTTAGGAAATGTTTTTGCATAGGAGGCCCAAGAGTTCTAGTTACGCCACTGGGTTTATGTGCTATCGATGAAGTAGATTTAATTCAATCCAATAAGTTTAAATGAAATGCAAAGTGCGTATAATTTAATATTCCGTACAAGGTTAAATAAATTTGCGGTTGTTAAATAAGTTGTACAAGGTTAAATAAGTCATGTGGTATATATATCAGATTTTTTTTATTCTTATATCTTGGTAAATTGTGCATTTTTTTTTTTTTTTGCTTTAAAAATGATTGAATTATGTTGCTCTTATCTTCCGGTTAAGGTTTTCAGGCCTTTAATAAATCTGCATGCAATATTTGTAGAATTATCAACAATTTAAAAGTTGTTTAAGTGCAGCTTAGTCTAATTATTTTTCTTATGGCGGAGAGATTTGTTTACATTTGAAACTTAGGAGAATATTGGACTTGTTGCCAATCTAGAGAAATTAAGTTTCGCAACAACAGAGATAACGCCTTCTTTTATTATTGCGAATTAAATTGTGCTTAATCCATTCTGGAAATTATCATATAAGTTATTAAATTATCCCATATATTGACTCAACATAGCGTCGAAGACCATTGTTCCACTTAATCCATTCTGGAAATTATCATATAACTTATTAAATTATCCCATATATTGACTCAACATAGCGTCGAAGAAGTGTTTAAGATTTCCTTCTTAATATTTAATATAGATATTTTGAGTTTTATGCATTTTTGCCTTGTCGCGAAGCGAGAACTGAATTAATTGAATGAGAAACACTGAATCATCTGTGGAAGACATTTTTTTTTGTTTTGTTTTGTTTTGTTTAATTTCTTTTACAATTCGTTTCAGATTTATTACAGTATTTGAATAGAACATGTGGCAACGATTAGGTAATTCTCCCGATGATATACGTAATTTTTTGGTTTCTGATGACTTATAAAAGGAATGAGATGTAATACTGTTAAGTGAAGCTAGTGCTAGAGTGTCGCTGTGGTTAACAAATGTAATGAATTTTAAAGACTTCATTTATTCTATTGTGGTTTATGCTCTATCGATGAAGTAGATTTAATTTAATCAAATAAGTTTAAATGAAATGCAAAATGAGTATAATTTATTATTTTGAACGGGGAAGTCATGTGGTGTACACATCAGATTTTTTATTTTCATAAACTAAAACTAAATATTTAACAGTTAAATAACTTCATAAACTAAATACGAAGTAGCTAAATAAAAGACTGACAACATACCCTCCCACTTGAAGCTATGAAATTGCTTTTCCACTTAGGGGGATTCCACTTGGTTGAGAAATCCAGTCCTTAAAAAATTCTGGATGAAATTTCAGTTTAGTTTAAGGCTATGCTGGGAGGTGATAATTTATATCCTTCTTTCGATAATAGAGGGCAGCACCAATGGCTACTTTGTACTTTCAATATCGGGCTTTTTCGCAATGTCTTTTTTTGCATGAATATCACTTTTACACTGGTCGGATACCAAACATTCTCACATGCAAGGTGAAACTGTATTTATGAAAATGTTAAATTTTCGTAATGTATTTCATAAATGTTGCGGTTATGAGAACCTAAAAGTAAAAATATTACCTTATGTTCAGACTCAAGATTTTATTAGAAATAGAAAAGAAATTAAAGTGTACTTTTAACTCACAAGAACTATCAGTCTCGTATCATGGTTTTGCGTTCTTTCACTTTTCATTTCATTCCGTTGCCATTTGAAAAATTGTAAGATATTATTCTTTCATATTTAATCTATCTATTATTGATTAACAAACTAAACTGTTTAAAAACAATAGATGCAGTTCTTAAATATTTTTTTATTAATATTCTGATTGATTTAAATAAAAATGCATTAAATTCGTAATAGATCTAATTAAAAACATTATATATTTTTATAGAACTGCACCGCCCTTTTTTTTCACATTTTAAATATACAGAAGATATATAACGTTCCCATGTTAGTCCAAATGCATATTCACACAACATCCTATAAAAGGTTCCCTATTCCACCTGGGCCATATCTATCGATAATTTCTACTCATGAACCTACATTTTTATTGATAATCTCTACTGATTAAGCTTTAGAAAAGCCACTTCCGATGATCATTAAAACATGAACCTTTCAGATTTTTTTTATACTGCATTTGCTTATTCATAATTACTAATTCTAAAGTTCAGCCGTAATTCATGAATCATATTTTATTCAACTATTTTCTGCAATATTTTATCAGAGAAAACAAGCGAAAAATTAAAAAATGTTTTTAAAATGTCATAAAATTTCTCTTTGACCGATATACACTTAAATAATATTAAACTTTCATACGTTATATTTGTTCTGTGTGGCCGCCATCTGCATTTTTCTATCAAATGGTTTTAAACTTGCTAATGATCTTCGATTTGATTGATTGCTGTGCCATCTATTGAAAGGAATTGTAAATATAATTATTAAACTGTATATAGTTTGAACGTTGAATGCAAATATTCCGCTTTATTTTGTTTTCCAATATTCTATAAATTCGTTTAGTCTTTTAAAAAAATATTTAAAAAATTAAGCTTGAAATACGCATGGCATTAAACTGATAAACAGCGTAAAAATTTCTAAGTATTTATCATAAGACAGACCTGCAAAATTTAAGTTAGAGTAGTACTATTTTTAAATTCTTATTTAATTTACATAGTAATTTACAAAGTAATATGCAAAAATATAAAAATTTAAAAAAAAAATCTGAAAGGTTTCAGATTTTAAATTGCGACCAAAGGGGCGTTTTTTAACGTTTTGGGTGTTACCTTTATTTACTAAATATCAGGTTCTTCGCACTTAAACCATAAAATTCTGTTCAACAGCAATATCGCAAAATAATTTTTAAATGAGTCTATCTTTAGAATTTCTGATACACAGTTCCGCGCGCTTTAGATAAAAAGTTTTTTTCTTCCCTGTAGAGTGTTGCCATTGCTCGCTTTTAAATCGTTTGAGTTTGCTCATGAAAAATTGTTAAAGTTTTACAAAATATGAAAGAGATAATAAAACAAATTCTAAATTCGGGCTTCCAGATGCGCATATTTGGGTGGAAACGTACGTTATTCAAAATTCGATGGCTCTAGGTACCGTTTTTTTATCACATTTGGAGAAATATACATACATTTATGCAGATTCTTGATTATTTAATTTATTATTTAATTATTCTTCATTATTTAATTATACAGGGCTGCAATATTTTGTGGCAACAGTTTGAAAAGTGATTCAGACTTTTAGCTGAACCTACTGTCTCCCTTCTTGCAATTATTGCAACTATGTATACGTTAGCATCTGGTGTTCAGTTACACACTCTACCGATATAATTTTTTATTCATTTTGTCTTCTATATGCAAGAACAGTGGACTGTGGAATCTCCTAATAAATACTTACTATGTATCACGTGTTTACTATGTGTCATGTGTTAGGCTTGTATCAATTCCACGTAAGTTTGAGTTACGGATTTTCCTGGAACTACTACTAATCGAGAAATTAACGATTTCTATCAAATATAAGAAGTACAACATAGACGTTTTAAGGAAGTTTTTGTCACTCTGTTTAACCAAATTAGTAAGTGAAGTACAATTAATCTAAACAGCATTCCACACGAAAATTTCTGAAATATGAAACTTCAAAAAGAAAATTATTTGTAGGATATTCTGATATTTTTATTTTATTCCATTTGGACGTAATATAAAATCTGAAAGCTTTATAAATTATTTTTAAACCCCTTAAAGAACGCACAGTTAGAAATAAAATTACTCCCTTTACTACTTAAGATCAGAATTACGTTGTTGCCAGTCGGCGATTCGCAAGGTGGTTTACATCCCTTTAATTTTGCAAAAGAGTGTTAATCATCAAGGTATTAAAGTGAATTATTTAAAAAAATAATTTTTCTATACTTCGTAATAACGTTTTGAAACAATTGTTATTTTAAATCATAAGTGTAATAAATAAAATATGTTTCTGGTAACCTAAAATATATCAGTTGCACAAAATTTTATTTCTGAGTTTAAGCACTTCAAATATGCAGTTTATAAATTTAAAATGCGCAAATTAAGTATCTAATATATGTTAGTTGAGTTTTAATTTCCTTCAGGATTATGTATGTATTAGCAATAGTTTTAATGACTGGTAACAGTAAATATCATATATGGTCAAAAAGAAAACGAAAACATTTGCATGATATTTTTACATTTCTGTAATTCTTTTCACATTTTTATTCTATTGTACAACTGGAAGGGTAATGAAGACCTTACTTTTTTCTTTTTTTTTTTTTAGCTCAAAGGGACGCGTTTGCCCACAAGGGCTATTAGTCTCGAAACGTCATTTTGCGTCGAATCACTATAAACAGCGTATCACCTTTCAAATTATTACCACCAAATATTATCGCCCTGTATTATATTTAAAGAAATTAAATAATGAAGAATCTGCGTGAATGTATGTATGTTTCTCGCATTGTGAAAAAACAATGGGAGTTAGAGTCATCAAATTTTGAATAACATAGTCCTTCACCCGAATATAGGCACCTGGAAGCCCGAATTTTGAATTTCGAATTTGTTTTATTATCTATTTCATATTTTGTAAAACTTTAACGAATTTTCATTAAAAAGCGAGCAGTGGCAACATTGTACGGAATAACACATTTTTATTTCTAGTACGCGAAAAAGTCTATCGGAAATTGTGAAGATATGCTGTTTTTAAATATTTTTAGCAAATTGTGGCGTTCGTCTAAATGCTCTCGAAATTCGTATGTGTGTGTAAATGAAAAAAAAAAAAATAAAAAAAAAAAAAAAAAAAAAAAGGCCATTTGGACGTAATATAAAATCTGAAAGTTTCGTACTTTTCTATTGATTTTGGGAGTAAGACGGAATTTGGTACCTTTTTTTAAATCTGTATCAGAGTGTAATAATGACACTACTAATGACTAATGAGTGTAATTTTAATCCTCTGACTGGAATAGACCGGGAAAGGTTGTCACTGAGAATGCCCGGATTTCCCAAAACTGCCATTTAGGAAGAGATATTTTCCTCATTTTAATGAGATGCACGTATGTATACTTCTTCATCGATTAAGAAGCAATTTTTTATTAATTATTAGGCAAAAAAATTTTCTGTTTCTCTTAAAGAAACCAATGTGCCTAGCTATAATTCAAAAGTATTTTTTGCCAATAAGGACCAGATTTGGTAAAAAATATTAAACCAAAAGTTCAAAAAATTCACAATTTGTGTTAACTCGTTAAGTATGTTAGGAAACTTAACTATAGCATATAAAAAGACATTATAAAATCGTATTATACTTAATATTTGTAAACAATTTACATAGGGGTGGTGCTGTCATATGTGGGAAAATATGGTACGACACACAAAGGAAAGTCGCAGTCCTTGCAACTCATTATATTCCTTTCGAAGCTGTTTTCCCTTGGCTTCCGTTTTGCGTGTACAGAGAACGATTTGTCAGGTCAATCCAGGTGAATAAAGGTTGGTAGGGAGTATTCGGCCCAAAGGCCTTTACTACCATAAATTATGTAGTCCCTTTAGGGGGATTGTAGTAGGTAGATCTTAAAAACAACAAATGCGAGACACGTAATTACAGCTTTTCGTAGAGACGAATGGCAAATATGGCGCCATCTATGGGCCACTACAGCAATTGTTGGAGTAAGTTGCAGCAGAAGTGCCGTCATCTTATGAGCACATAGAAGAAACTGATGTGAAGATAGCTGTTATATGGTGAAGGAGTAGGCGTGGCTTGATGCCATAATTTTATTATTGATGAGGATGAAAACATAAGACAATTATTAAGTGAATCGAGTCTACTGTAAAGAAATACCGGTATTTACTCTTAACCTAAAAATATTCATAGTTAAGTGGCGCTCTCTATTGACCAGTATTTTAACTAAAGTCTATTACAAATTTTAAATAATTCGGGGTTGTGAGGGAAAATCAGTATAAAAATATTCTGTGATGCGATAGAATTCTCGCGAAGTATTTTTCGACTACGTTCGGTTATGCACAATAATTGTATATATTCGTCCGAACATATACGAGGAGATGCGCTTCGATGAGATTGATAATGCGTTTAAAATTCAATATATGTTCAGTTGGGAATAAATTCCATGCAAAAACGAAAACACCAGAAGCACAGTGGTAAATGCAAGAAATAGAGAGAAAATTCATATTTCTCTTTCAATTTCAATGCAAATTTCATCTCTCCCTCCGAACATAAGCACTTAGAAGACCAAATTTCGAATTTTGAATTTAGTTTTGATTTATTCATAGTTTGTACATATTCAATGAATATTTTATTAGCAAAACTCAGTGATTTGAAAATGAGAAACGGCAACACTTTTCGAAATGAAACATTTTTATCTCCAGCGTATCCCTATACATTTTTATCTTATCCAGATTGTTCTTATTCTGCAAAATGTAAGGTATCTTTCAATTCTAATCAGCAAACTCGGCTGTTTGTAAGCAATGTTTCGCTACTTCCGAAAACATATACCTTTATTTTTTTTTTCATGCCTCAGCATGTTGCCATTCAGTAAAGTCTGATATATTTAGTTTTCAGATTTATTGTGGAAGGTTACTAAATAGTAACAAAATAAGCGATTTGAAAGCAATAAACATGGTTCTTAAGAATATTTTTTTTACTTCTTAATATTTATGAGGATTTAATAATGATTAATTCTTAATTATCGTAATCATAGACGATCTTAATCACAATCATAATTCTTTATCATTGATTTAAATAAAACTACATCGAAATCATGAAAATCAAAAATACTAAGCATTTTAAATTAAATTACACTGGCTAGACTAATAAAATTCACAATATACTTTTTTTTTTTTTTTTT